>JAIFZK010000014.1:15407500-15417500 GCA_027481765.1 Tenualosa thibaudeaui
ACACACACACACACACACACACACACACACACTCACATTCACACACTTATACAATCTTTACCTGTGAGATCGAGAACTGGCTTTCCTACATCAGTTTGCACATTCATACTTATATACATCCTTATGAGTTTGGCCATGGCAGGGAAGGACTGTGTGCTTAAATTAGAGATAGGTCAAGAAAATATTATTCTCTTCCCCAGTGTCATATTTATGGAGGATTGCTTCATCATGAAGCTTTATGTACAAGTATGCGCGATTCTGCTTGTTTAGCATTCATTATCACATGCCATCTTATCAAAAGTGTTTACTCTTACAGAAATAAGCATATGACCCTAGTGAAGTGTACTTCCTGGCCTATAATCATTTAATGTTTCCTGTTTCAGTAAATTGCTGCTGACACATCGCCACTCACCAACAGTCATTATAATTTTTCTTGCAGAATAGAGGCGGAAGAAATGATAACATCAGTGAGTCTGAAGACATTTGTGCCATATACGTAATTTTGCTATTTGTGGTATCTCTCATGTCATCCCACTCATGTTATCAGTAAACACAGTCACCCTATTGCATTAGCAACTACTGATGTTAGCATCTGTTGTTAATCCACATTACAGTGCTGCTGATGTCAATATGTGTTATTAATCCACATCACAGCATCAAAGTTTCTTATCATACAAACAGTGGCTAACCTCAGTCTTGCTGTTACAAACTGCTGTCTTGCATTTAGTAACTTCGCCCCATAGATAATCATAGACCTACCAATCAAATCAAATGTATCACAGTGACATCAGCCTACAGTGTGTCAGTCCCTAACCCCAGTCTTCCTCTTATATAATCATGATGCCAATAACATGTCATACAGTTCTAGTTTGTTGTCACCCACCTACTCAGGCCCAAGCACTGACCCTTACCTCAGTTTATCTCTGATATCCTCTCCAACCAACACCCACAACTCTCTGTGTATAGCCTTGCCTCAGTCATGCGGTCACTGAGTCTGCAGTCTGTTGACACCAGCCCATGGCATGACCTAGTCATTTTTTTTTTTTAAATCTCAGTCACAAACTGAAAACTCTTCTTTCTATCAGTAAAATTCCTAAAAAACATGTTAAAATGGGTTTGATTTTTGTAAGTAAGTTTAGTTATTAGGCACCATGTACAATTTTAAACATAACCGTTGCCATTTCATGCATTGTATCAGTTAGCCTCAGGCTAATACGCATCTGCATTCCCTTTGATTGCTGTAAGGTAACATTTATTGTCATGAAGTCTACCTACCAACGCCTCTTCTGAAGCTAAAAAAGATCAACAGTGTCCATCTCGGGTTTCTGACTCATGATGGTAACCCACTCCGGAAAGAAAAGAACACAAAGTAATATCTCATCTACAGGATGAGGTCATCTCTAAATCTTCCACTTTGTAACTAAGATTCTCACCAGGAACAGACTGAGTGCTTTATTCATCAGGAGTTATATTGTACTATTCACAGTCTGTTTTTAATGTGTCTTACTGCCAGAGTAATTTGTCAGTTAGCCTACTTCATATATGCCTTTTTTCCCTCTCAACTAGGGTATGTCTGTAAGTGTTGCTTAATGACAGCTACTCCATGTAATTTCAGTACTGTATTATTAGATAGAGAGGCACGTTAGGGAAACTACTTGCAGTGTCACAAAACTACACAATCAACAGAACTTACTTAATGGCGCTTTTGAGAAATGCAGTCTCCCGTGAACAGGTGGACAGATGGACCTTTTGTGTGACGTGATGTGATACACGTTTCCATTACCATTTCCATTTGAAGCCGCTTTGATTCAGTGGAACTTACATCACAGTGCAAATATACACTTTCATGAGTAAGTCTTCTCCCCAGGTAACATAGCCATGATATGGTGGGTGTCATTAAATAGCGTTTTGTGTTGTTTTAGCCTAAAAAAGTCCCTCTGAATATTATGGTAACGCTTCACTTGACGAGTGAATACATTTATAGATAATACATAAATTGCTGACAGAGGGTTCATGAAACATGACTCATCATTCACACCCAACCTTTCATAAATATGAAAGACAGAGTGGTGATATCAAAATGGTGTCCAACGGTCTCAGAAAAGCATTGTCGTTTTTTTTTTTTTTTTTAAACCTGTAACCTTATAATGTCACATCTAAATATCTTATGAAGTCTACTTCAAATGTCACTTACTATACACTATACAAGTTGGGAAATATTCATAATCACTTATCTGAGTTTAACATTGGGAGGTAAACTACATAGAGATGAACCCAGAAAGGCACATTCCCATTTGAGTGTGGCAAGGTAGCAAAAGATGATAATTACCTGCAATGGTTATTTTGAAATTTGTTTGTGATGAAATTTGTAAATTATATGCTCACTCATGCTCTCTCTCTGGACTATGCACTGACTCTGATGTGACATGATGAAGACACATTTTTACACCAAAAACGGCAATGCTGCTTTGGGACTGTTGGACTGGAGCAAGCATATCATTTAAGTGTTTCATAAAAAAATCTCATGGAACCTTTACAGGTAATTGTCATCTTTTGCTACCTCGCCTATAATAAAATGAGAATGTGTCCAACGGTTCCAGAATTCACAAATATTGGTCATCACTATGTAGTTTACCATCCATTGTTAAACTCAGATGTAACATGATCAGGTAACAGTGTAGATGTGACATGATCAGGCAACAGTATTTTAATAATTTCAGGGTTCAGGGCTTGGGGCTAGGGGGGCATTGGGCTTCAGCAACTATTCCAACAGGGCTGCTTTAACTGATTTAATATTTGTTTGTGTTCCCACTGAGCAATCTAGCCACTGCTGATGTAACACTTACAATTCAGGACATTCACATTCAAGCACAGTTACATTCATGGGTATCAAATGCATAACAAGTGTTGCCTTGGTGTTGGCCTTGCCTGGTGTTCTGCTTAATGTCAGATCATATTACATGATGCACGCTGTCTTTCCTACATATCTGTTTTTTTCCTGTCACTTTGCCTTCTCTCTCTCCAAACAGATCAGGATTGGCTGACACCAGACATCCTCAAATTATATTGGGTGTGGGTCTGGGGATGTTTTATAGACTTTTATTGATTAGTATGGGGAGTAACCAGCAGTGAAACTAAACTAAACTCCTATCAATTTCAGGTTCCTATCTTTCTTGTATACTATGGTTTTAAGGATTTAAGGAGTTGTTTACTAAAGAAAATACATGAATAGGTATATATTATATTATATTATATTATATTATATTATATTATATTATATTATATTATATTATATTATATTATATTATATTATATTATATTATATTATATTATATTATATTATATTATATTATATTATACTCTGACAATTTAACAGTGATGCCATCAGTGCAGCCATTAGTTGGGTGTTTAAGCATTTGTGATTAACAGAAGGCTTTTGAGACAGATTTATCTATTTATTTGTACCCTTCAAATGATATAATCTGAATTAAATGCTTGTGTGCTATTGGCAGCAACTGGATCCAAGTCAAACAAACTAGTTCACATTTAGCACAATTTATACCAAACTGTAAAAATAACTCCATGTGTCTGTGAAGGAGAACATTCAGTTCGAACATGTCAAGCTGTGCTAAAGATGAACTGTGTCAGTATGTTCCTTCTTGAAGTTGAGAGGTAGCCCAAACATAAGAAGTGAGATTCTTGCACTTTCACATCTTACCTGTTTACTTGCTTGCTACACACACACACACACACACACACACACACACATACACACACACACACACAGCAGGACATTCATCACACTTAGCAAGAGCATCTAAGGTCTGATCGCAAAGATACCTGCGTCACTAATCTTCTTCTCGTAAACCTTTTTGCATCTAAAAAAGAAGCTACAAATCTCCTTCGGCTGACAGATCGTACAGCAAAATGAACATGACCATAAAAAGGCCACGGGACGTGCCCTATCTTATTATGAGTCGCTATAGGGATAAGGTGGCTGACTGATAACACCGCCATTGTCACGACAACTGGCAACTAATTTTATGCTACCATAACTGTGTCACATGCCAGTGTAATTCATGATAATGACCCAGTAATGTTAACATGACAGTGTTATGTCACAGGAAGTAACGTGTAATGGAAACTCCTGATGGTGGATGCCTGCTGTGACATTTTTACGAGCAATTTTAGGAAGATGGGGTCAGGTGAAGGGTTTCCACAAGGTTCCACCATCATGTTCCACTTGAACTGGTGCAGAGTGTCTGCACCCGGGCATAGGTCAACTGCAGAGGGACAAATGTGGAGAGATAGAGATAGAGAGAGAGAGAGAGAGGGCTAAATAAAGACAGCAAGATAGGGTTGAGGAAGAACGAGAGGGATATAAATGAGGGGAGGAGGATAGGGTTTGAGGAGCTGTGGTGAGAAAGAGAAAATGAAGTAGAGCAGAGGTGACCAAACCTCATCCAGCCAATTGCATTCATCTAATTTTATGTCATCGCACATATACTTTCAGTACTGTCACTGTGAATTTGAACAATATTGGCATGGATACAAGCCTGTTTTCAATTCAATTTAGTTTTATTTATACAGCGCCTTTTGCAATAGTATTGTCTCGTGGCACTTCACAGAAGGAGCACCCAAGAGCAACAGGGGCAAGGAAAAACTTATGTTCAGTTAATCTAGGAAGAAACCTTGGGCAGATCCACGACTCAAGGGGCTAACCCAGCTGCCAGGGTTCATGCAGAAAAATTACAATCAGTAGTAACCATGACAGAGATAAGGTTCATAATAGTTCATAATAGAGTATTATCCCACTTTACATTACATGGTAGTCAGTCCATAGGTGGTTATCAGGAATTATGGGTTTCCACCAAAAAGATTAATTTCTAAAAAAGATGCCTATTTTTAAGTTATTGTGATATGTCAACAGTGTAGTTAAGCACTGTAGCATTATATACATAGAATGTTTTAGATATCATAGGGTTTTTCTGATCTAGAACACACTTGCTCTTTAACATGGAACTGGTTGAAAACTGGTCTTAATTTTGTATTGGCCCTTGGCAGCTTAGATTTTTCAGTAACAGAAGTTTGGCCAGTTTTGGGGGAGGGGGGTGTAGAGAGAGAGAGAGAAAGAAATTTAGATGGAGAGAGAGGGAGATAAACAAATGAAGGAAGTGTGTATTATATGTGTGACAAACTGTAATGTTGAGTTGTGTTTGTCTGGTAAGTGGTAACTGTAGGAGAAAGCAGAGGAAGAGTGTGGCACAGTGGGAGATGAAGGAGAGGAATGGAGTGACAGTGAACAACACAGATAGAGGAAGGCCAGAAGGGAGGGATCAGAAGGCTACTGCAGAGGGAGAAAGAGAGAGAGAGAGAGAGAGAGAGAAAGAGAGTACAAGACAGTTATGAAGTGAGAGAGGAGGAGAAAGTGGACAGAGAGAGCAATTTAAGAAACAGAAAAGAGTGAAAGAAGGAGAGGCAGGGAGAGGGACTGAAAGAGAGCAAGAGAAATCTGCTGACAGTGAGATAGAACAAAATATAAGCACGGCAGATAAAGAAAGAAGTGCTAGATTAGTCTGACACCTTGCTTGACACATAATTTATTTTCAAAAGCACATTCAGGAGGGCCTTGCTCACACATACAAAGACACACGCACAAGCACACAGACACACACGCTCACACAGTGGCTCTTGCGTAACCAACCAAGCATGCAAGTCTTTTGGAGAGGCGCGAGGCAGGCCACAGAATAATCATACTGTTTTAAGTGGGGCTACTCTCAGAGTTAGAGATGCAGCAGCAAACATTCAAACGAGCGTACATCCACAACAGCACAAGGCTCCAACACCAACCGAATGGAAACAAGAGAATGGGACTCAATGGGATGGGACACAATTTTCAATTAGCTTAGCTGTGCAAAGCCATCACTGTCATCATAAGCTGTCTGAACCAAAGACGCCCCGTTGTCACTGGATTACATGAAGTCCAAAGCTACAAGCCCATTCTCTCCACTGCGTCATCCATGTGAAGCCCAATATGGCACCACTGGGCTTCCTTACTCTTATATGGCGCACTCAAGGGCACCTATTGTATTTCCAGTAATGACTGTTTGATGTTAATGAATGTTTACCCTTTGTCTCCCTTGCTTGTGCAGGAGCTCTCCTTCTGTCTAAATGCCTTTCCCCTTGAAAATGTTGGAGTAGTTTTCTGACAAAGAGCAGATTGTGGCGAGTTTAATTAGCTGTGAAGCATGTAAAGCTCTCACATAATAATAGACACGACTTGTGATAACATAATCTAATGGGAACATGTCTTGCAATGCAATGTACAGGAGATAAGGAGATATTATCACTATGAAAGTGTTTGCAGTCTAGAGCAACTCATTGCAAGTGTGACCCTGTGGCCACATAAACCCTTATTGTAAGGTCCACTCCTGCCATCCACCCCATCGCTACATCCCCATTGCCTGGGTTTGCAATAGTATGCATTTAATCACATGTCGCAGGATCTGGCGGGGTGATCATGCCCACCACAACTTTAAGACACGTCTCACCATGGCAAAGAATCTGGAAACTTGGGAAAGGCATATGCATATGTTGCAGTGAGTGAGCACTTTGTTTGAACTTTAAACCTATTTGCACCTGACTAGTACTGTAGCGAAATGCAATATTGAGTAGAGGTACTAGGTTGCACTAGCCTGGCAAATGAACGTTTCTGTTTGTTCACAGCAGCTCTGGCATAAACCCTGCCTGTAGTTTGCTAATTAGACCCAAGAGTCCAATCTTGTTTTTTTCTGAGGTCACTATGCTATACAATCATATGCATGGACTTGCATGGATTGATGAGAGCTCAGGGACAGGACTTACCACATCTCTGTTTTGCCCTGGTAATTATTTTGGCCTTGTGGGAAAACGAATCAAATAAATAAATATATAAATAACTGGTTTTCATTTGTTGCAGCTTATACAAGAGCTCATGGGCACATTGAAGCGTTTCTGTGTCAAGAGAAAAACCCTGAAAAGACGCCCAGGGATTCAGGGAGGATTAAGAAGAAACAAGAGCCCTCATCAGGCCAGCCAAATTAAAGCCATCCACTAGGAATACGTGCTCGCTATGGAGCCAGAACCTCAACAGGAAGTCTCACCTGACCCCGTGACATTTTTACAAATGAAGGGGCTATAATTGGAATCCCATTAGCTGATCGTTATGAGCGAGCTTCTCTCCTGGGCTGTGGTGAAGGTGAGCTACGTGTGTGTGTGTGTGTGTGTGTGTGTATGTGTGTGTGAGTGTGCAGAGGCAAAGCATTGGAGCAAGACTTATTCTCCTCAGAGAGAGAGAGACCATTACATCACACACAAACACACACACACACACACACACACGCACACGCACACGCACACGGACACGCACACGCACACGCACACGCACACACACACACACATAGCCTCTTTACCTCACATAGTCATTACCTCTTTAACACCTTTGTCAACAAACTGAAACAAACTTTGTTATCATCTTCATTATTATGAATAGCATTCTTGTAATCGTTCTGAAATAAAATGTTGGATGAGATTTAGTCCATCCTGAAAAGTTGCCTTGAGAGCTTTTTATCAGCCTTCAGGGGAAGCTGCTAGCACTGGTCAACACAATGTGTGGAATTTGGTTATTTTTATTTTTTATTTGGCCTTGAAGAATCCCCACAGTGAGTTTTTATGGGCACCAGCAAAGGCCGGCATGGCCCAGTGCTCTGTCCTGCTATGCTTGCCCAACACTGGTTTTGACATTCTCATCGGAATGAGAACAAAGAGTGACATTGTTAGACATACACACATGCACCCTCATGCACCCGCATGCACACACACACACACACACAACACACACACACATTCACACCCCAGAAGACCCCCAAAAATATTCCAGAGCTTAGCAGCCAGTATTATGCAACCCATGACACTGCATAGATGGAAGGTTGTCCAAGTACACTCAAGGACAAAAAGGAGGTGAAAATATCTGTGAGAGAGAGAGAGATAGAGAAGCGAGGGGTAGAGGATGAGCGCAGAAAGAATGTAACTAGGAAGGTGCAAAGAAAGAGAAAGAGAGAAAGAGAGATATAGGGGAACAATGTTTTGTTTAAGATTTTCCCATTTTTGAGAATGAAAGTGGATTGCATGCATCTGAATGGCGTCTCAAGCCTACTAGTACTCCCCCTGAAGCCTGACAGCAACAGAGTTTGAATAGGATCCTATGGCATAGTTAGAAACCCAATTTTAAACAAACTAGTGCTTTTCACGTGAGAGCAAACCCACGGAAATGTTACAGAGGCAACAACATTCATTCACAACATCGAAATGAATGGCCCCTTTCCAAAACACAGTTTTGGCCAGACGACCTCCAGGGGTTGGAGGACTCTTTCAGTATCCTAGCCTACTTTTTTTGCCTTCTTCTAATTTATTGTCAGGAGCATGCAACCACCTGCTTTACATTCTGTGCCATGGCCTCAAGTGCTCAAATGTACTACTCTGTGTTATTGTCCAATAGAAAGATGTTTGCTAATTAGAATCAGAAGTAATGCTAACTATGCTGTGGCTCACCAGGCTGCATCAGTGTGTTCATTCTTGAAACAATAAAAGGAAATTATGAGAGCAATCATCAGTGGAAAAGTCAAGAACAATTCTCTGTCATCTGTCTGTACTGACGTAATTTACATCTGGTCCACGCTGAAGGAAAAATAAATAAACATGGGGATCCTTCAACTGGAGTATATTTCTTTCTGGAATGTTTTCTGTACCTGTAATCAATTACTCAGATTATATGTTCAAGAAATCTTTATTCACATATGTTAACATTTCAATTTGTATTTTAGATCAGTTGGGCAAATACATTTTTGCTGTTTCCTGGTCCTCACCCAAATATAAAAATATGATGCAAATACAAATTATATATGAGGACTTATATGATAGTTGCTTTATTCTATGAGGATAGATATACAATTGCATACAGTATGTCCTCCACAGAACCCTTCCATATGGAGACCATGAGGATGATGCCGTTCTATTTATCTCCATTTCACTCCAGTAGATCTGTGTTATGTAAGCTGTGGACATTTGAATATCCTCTGGGTCCTGACTTGTTTGTGATTTGTCCTGTTGAGAATTAACTTTTATCATTAAGACCGGTTGATTCTGTAACCTCAACCCCAGTTGTTCTCAAACACTTCTAGGTCACACTCATTCATAATGCCATCAATCAGAGCCAGACATTTCCCTCGGTTGTGCCGTGCTGAGACTCCTGCAACGCAAATGTTCCCCTATTTGTCTGTGATTGATTCGGACTTGTAACAGCATTTGCGGCATGTTATCATTCAGCGGGTGTTATCTGCGAGTGTGCGGATAGCATTAGAAACAGCCGCGCTTATCCTATGGCCTCGTGGGTAATGGAGATGGGCTAAATATAACTTGGGTTTCAGCGTGGTGCAACCAAAGGAGAGCGTGGACCGCCACTGACGGAGAGAATCAATATGCCCATAGAGATGGTGAAAAGAGATGGTGAAAAGAATAATAAAGGGCCTGTTCTCTCTTTCTCCCTCTCTCTCTCTCTGCCTATATATTCCTGGATATTTGGATCCATTAATCAATCATAAATCAGTTACATATTTAATTTTTTCGTGACCCTTTGATATTCATAGTTCTCTGTGCTTTGCTTTTTTGTGTTTTTTGTTTGTTTGTTGTCTTTTGTCCAAAGGTTTGGTCAGTGATCTTTAAGTGGGTGACATAAAATAGTTTTACTGACTCTATTACTCTACTAGTGACTCACAAGTGAAGCTGGGCCAGATCTGGGCTGCATCAAAATCAAATCAGAGCTGATCCATACCAAACACCAGACCAAAATGTCTATGTGTGTACACCATACGACAAAATGTACAACATAAATGAAAAAAAAAAGATATATATATTGCAATATTTATTATGTAAAACATAATCCCTTTGTGTCGATGTGTAGGTA
>JAIFZK010000014.1:15422500-15477500 GCA_027481765.1 Tenualosa thibaudeaui
ACTTCAGTAATGGCACGCTGGCCAATGATATTTCTTCCCCTCTTTTGTCTTTTTGTGTGGTTGAACCCAACCTCATCAATGAAGATGAACTGGTGCTCCACTGCAGCCACCTCTAGCTCAAGGACTCTAGCTCTGAAACACACATGACAATATCAGAAAAAGACATGGAGTGGTCACTATTGTGAAGCACAATCATGATACATATTGAAATATGTATAATTTACTGTATACAGTGTTGAGAGTATGAGAGTATCAATTGTGGGACTCACTTGCACATAGTTATATCGCAATTCTTTGACTCTTTCTGAATTACGTTCAAATGGCACCCTGTAGACCTGCTTCATCCTGAGATGATTTCTGCACAAGACACGGTCCAGTGTTGATAAGCTTACCCTATCAATATTTTGAAACATGTCTTTGTTTTCTATTATTTTTCTTTGTATTTGCCATATTGTTATGCCGTTGTTTTCTAGGACCATGTTCATGATTTCAGTTTCCTGTTCAGGAGACAGAACACGTTCCCGACCACCTTGTATTGGTAATCTTTCAGTTCTGCCAAACAAATAGTAAAATACTGTAAATACAAAGTAGGTATATATTTCCAAAATACTTGAAACATACTTTACAGTATTTTTACAGTCCTACAAAACAGTCCACAGGCAATACTGTACTCACTGAGTACTGTATTGATATGCAATACTGCAATTTTCTAGTAAGAGTACATTTCTTACCTATTCTGCTCAAATTTGGCTGTACTCTCTGCCCAGCCTCCCTCATTGTTAGACCATGATCAACTAAAGTGGCTCGGATCTCATCAGAGATTACTGTCCTTGGCCTTCCTCTTCCTCGTCCTCCTCCTCTTACTCCCACTCCTCTGGCTCTGGCTCTGCCTCTGTTTCCAATGTTCCAATCCATTGTTCCAAAACAGAAGAGCTCACCTGTTGCCCTTTTATGCTAAAGCTCTGATTGCTAATTGGAAAACTGTGTGATGGGTGTTTGCCCTTGTGATGAGTCAGTGTGCATATTTGAATGGCAGTGTGTTCCTTGTGAAAACAAGATATGAAAAGTGTGCCAAAAGCAGAGAATTGTGTGGTCATTGTGTCTCAAGTACTAGAATTTGTGTGTAAACAATTGAGAAAAACGCTATTCTGGTGAGTCTGACACAAAAAGTCAAACTGACAATCATCAACTTAAGTGTAACGGAGTGTAAGTCTATGGAAGCCAAAGGCCTTGAGCCCCAAGGGACACACTGACAACACAGAGTTGCTCTGTGGTCTAACTGATTATTTTAGACTGGTGAGGCTCCTGAAATAGATGCTTTCCATCTCCTATGACTTACAGACCACAGCAATGCCTTATGCAACAACTCCTGGCAAACCAGTATTTCTGGGTCAAGAAAAAAAATGAGTTCACAAACACAGAAGAGAACTTTTGTTTGCTTCATCAAATCAGAGGTGCAGACAATTCAGTGCAATACAATTACATCAACCTGTCTGTTATTCTGGGACCTGTTCCAGGACATTTTAATCTGTTCTTCATAAATCTAGAAGCCAGTTTCCCAGACATGGATTAAGTCTTATTATTGTTATTCATTTAATTTTTTTCCCCTGTGGAGATGTTAATTAAAATTTTCTTTGTTTTATGACTCATTCCATGTGTGGGGAAGCCTGCATTACATGTTAACACCAGTTGTCATTCCAGAGACGTGTCATTCTCTCCTCCACTCTAATGGATCTTCTGTAGACCAGGGACACGTAGCTGCATTCTTCACCAACCACGGGATGATATGCCCAATGTTATGCACTCGCTTCTGTGAAAGCCTCGTGAGCTTCCTCCCATTCATGCCATCCAGGGCCATGGGCTTTTCCCAAAGGCCACAGAGAGGGTCGCTTGTGTATATGAGGAGTGAGCAGGTAGGCAAGGTGAAAGGTTAAACTTCAGCAGTCAGACTAGAGTCATAATTTACATATAGACACTCACACAGTGGTTCTTGAGGACTCAACTTGGGTGAAAAAACTTTTTTCACGTTCTTCTTTCATACAAGATATTTCATCAGCAAATTACAGGGCATATGCCTTGGTTGTGATGAGCAGTGCATCAATTGATGTTTCAAAATACTGTAAACCCAAACATCCGGTTTGTGTGAATGACCCATTTATCATCTCACTTCTGAGTTTCTGAAGGCACATTCACACTACACTATTTAGGCCTGGACAGAGGTTTATTTAGACCATTATTTTGTTTCGAAGGAAGATTTGTTTTGGAATAAATGCTATTTGATTCAAAACCAGGACTTAAACAATACCAATGGCAAGTGTTTCTAAGAGATATTGGTAAATAGAAGTTTATGAATATGACATAAATGGGTGTGCAAACAATAACTGAATGGAGACCAGCTAGATCAGGATATAGGGGAGTAATCACTCAGTAATCAGGAAGCTGGATCATGTAATGAAGAGGGCTTATAGACAACATAGTGTACAGCAGTGTATAGACACAAATGTACAGCAGGTCCAGATCAGGGCCTAATCAGTCAATCGGTCTGTCTATATGTCTGTCTGTCTGTCTGTCTGTCTGTCTGCCTGTTTGTCTGTCTGTCTGTCTGTCTGTGTATGTATGTATGTATGTATGTATGTATGTATGTATGTATGTATGTATGTATGTATGTATGTATGTATGTACAGTATGGGTTTGTATTGTAGTTGTATTTGTATTGTAGTTGTAGTTGTTTTTGTATTTGTATCTATTATCATTCTAAGGTTTCCTGTGGTACTGCAGCTTGATTGTTTGTAGTTGCATTGGATAAATTATTCACCTAAATTAATAAACATTTTCACAATACATTTTGTGAATCTTTTTCCTTTCTCCTGTATGGCACCCTGTGTTACCTGACCCATTTAGAATGAACAATGGCGTGTGTTATGAAAGAGCCAACCCTTTGTTTTGTGTCATCAATATATGAATTTACAAAGAACAAGAGATGAAGCCAAACTCTCCTCCACCATCAAACACAACACACAAAACCTCTGGGAGAGATCTTTAGAGTCTGTAAATACAACAAGCCTTACTAGGGCACAGAAAAAAATGAGCTGTGAAAGAACAGGCATGAAGCTAATCATACAGATATATGTGTTTCATTGAAGAGCCGTGTGTAGCTAAGACAGACAGGTCCACAAATAACCAGTGAATCAGCTAATGTGCCCTTTGCCGATGTCTCTGCGGACACAGTGACGCACACAGGTCAGCCTAGCCAGGGAGATGCTAGATGAGCTGTACTAATGAGCGCTGAGCATGATGAACAGTGAGAAAGGCTGGAGGAGGGAGGGGTGGGGGGCAGAGTTAGAAAGATCCTCAATGTCCCATAATCTCACAAGAGTTAAATGACCAATACACCACCCCTCCATCACTAATCAATGAATGGAGAAAAAGTAAGTTATCTCCAACACAATCATACCTAACCTAACACAGTTAGCACTAGCAGAGTATGTAAAGCTGAGGTAAACGTTACATATACTTCAACAGAGGCAACAGGTATTTTTTTTTGTAACCCTTTGTCCTGTTCCTTTGCTCCAAAGAAAACATTTGTGAACACCCTGCAAAAGGTCCCAAATGTTCATCTATGTTTGTTGTTCTTACACCTACTGAAAGCACTCTGCAATGTCAAACAACAGGGCTATGGGCTATGGGCTATTCACTCAGGATAATCCTTTTAATGGATATATTAGTTGTAGGCCTGTAGTAACTGTCCAAGTGGTCATTTTGTCATCTTTGGGAGGTGTGTGTGAGTTGATGATGCAATCCTATGGAGTTCCTAGGGGGAAGTGCATCCATCTTTATCAAGCACTGCCACCAGCTAAATCAAGCTCTTGCTATCACAGCTGTCTCTCACATAATGTCACCTCCTCTTATGCATCCTTCGCTTTTTCTCACTTCTCTATTCGTTTCAATTTATCTCTTACCTTTTACCTCAAGGATTCCACTTGGCCAAAATAAACTAATCTTTTCACGTTCTTTCACATTTGTTTTTAAAAATCTAATACAAGATTACATGCCATATACCTTGGTTGTGATGAGCAGTGCACCAATTGATGTTTCAAAATACTGTGAACCCAAACATCCAGTTTGTCTGACAATGAATGGACCCATCTATCATCCCATTTCTGAGTTTCTAAAGGAGCATTCACACTACACGCTATTTAGGCCTGGACACAGGTTTATTTAGACCATTATTTTGTTTCGATTTGATAATTTCAACAGTCTACTAAACTCAGGAGACTGGGGTACAGTTTGTTTCGGAATGAATGCTATTTGAAATCAGGACTTAAACGTTACCAATGGCAAGTGTTTACTAAGAGATATTGGTAAATAGGAGTTTATGAATATGACATAAACTGACATGGGTGTGCAAACAATAATTGTGAACGGAGACCAGCTCAGAACGGAGATCCATCTTTAGCAAGCACTGCTGCCAGGCAGAACACTTGAAGGAGCTAAATTAACTTCTTGCAATCACAACTGTCTCTCGCATAATGTCACCTCCTCTTCCACCTCCTCTTCCATCCTCCCCTCTATATTTCTCACTTTTCTATTAGTCTAGACCTGTCTCTTGCCTCAGCATATATCTTCTGCTCTTCTTCCTACCCTTCCTCTGTTTTTAACTATCTATATCTCACCTGCACATTTGTGAATGACATCTTTAAACACAGCATATGTGTATTTTGTTCATTATTACTCCAGGTACTCTGCAACCTGCATGCACCACAGCACTTGTTTAGACACACAACTGTGACAAATGAAGCCAAATGAAGTGATTCAACCTTCAATGTTTCTTCAGAAATTATAGGATTGCCCTACGGCTAACAGACACATACACACCACCCTCCAAAGACCCTGAGATGGATATTGCTGCCTAAATTGTATCAGAGAAACAAAAAAAAAAAAAAAAACTTTCTGGCTGAACAAATGTCTCATTAGTAAAAACAGGGGCTGTCATCCTTAATTGTATTTAGACCCTAGGAGTTTGCCAGGATGTTATACAACAGATGGAATCAGTGTAACTACGGAAACCACGCTTCCATGGAAACACACCATTCTACTGAAAAATATAGCCAAAACATCCTTCTTTTATCTTTTCTTTTCTCCATAAATTGTGCCGCTTGTGAATTTTGAACCAAAGACTCTGCTTTGATAGCAATTTGTTACCTATTGCTACCTATGTAATATTTTGGAATTATTATGATGCTCAGCTAAAACCATGGACAAATTGTAGTCTGTCATGGTAACTACTGATTGTACTTTTCCTGCATGACCTCTGGTAGTTTGGTTGTCCCCTTAAGGTTTCTTCCTAGACTATCTACCACAAGGGAGTTTTTCCTTGCCCCTGTTGCTTTTGGGTGCTCATCGCTGTAAAGCGGCATGAGACAATGCAATTGTAAAACACACTGTATAAATAAAACTGGATTAAACTGAATTTACTTGAATTTCTTGACTTTTTCCTGGATGCAGAGCTGGCAAAAGGGGGGGGGGGATTGGGGGAGAGTGGTTTAGAGTTTCTCCACCATCACCAGTCCTCAGCAGACAGGGGGGCTATAAATAGCCACGGCGGCCGGAGGGGGGAAAGAGACAGAGTCTGCACCAGCTCTTTATCTGGAGGATGACCCAGACACCCCCCCCCCCCTAGCACACACACATTGTGTGTATGTGTGTGTGTGTGTGTGTGTGTGTGTGTGTGTGTGTGTGTGTGTGTGTGAACTATATGGTGTATTATGTTTCTTAGCTGCCTCACATATGTACACATGCACACACACATACACACACACACACTTTTGAAGACCTCTCCACCAGTCATGCTGAATATCAACTGGGTCAATGGTCTCATAGCACCAAAGTCATGACTCCTAGTGCAATTTTTAAAGATGTGTGTTGACTCTCCCTATCCTCTCTCTCTCTCTCTCTCTCTCTCTCTCTCTCTCTCTCTCTCTCTCTCACACACACACACACACACACACACACACATACAGACACAGACAGACACAAATAAACTGTTTTTGAAAAGTCAGCTTTTTTTCTGTCCACCTACATGTTGTCCCTGCACAAGAGCCAGCCTGCTAGTGTTAGCCCACTGATCCAAACAGACATGTTTAGAGATGCCATGAGACACACGTAGATCACACCACAACAATCCATGAGTATGATTCAATCATTCAGGAGCCTATTTCCAGCAACACAAAGACAATCCAGTACTTAAAGGTGTGAGCGATGCAGGGAGAGAGAGAGAGAGAGAGAGAGAGAGAGAGAGAGTGAGATAGAGGGGCAGAGTAGAGGTGGTGAGTGTTGATGAGCGAGGGCAGATCCAGGGTACATTACATGCAGCAGGGTATTCGTGCCCCCAGGGCTAGTGAAATGACTACACTTCTTCATGCTCATTCAGGCTCTATAGGTGGCTGTGTAGAATGGAAATTTACAGTGTTGGTTTGTTTTTGTGTGTGTGTCAGTATGTGTGAGAGAGCGAGCAAGGAAGAGAGAGAGAGAGCCTTCAGCATATGCCAGCTTACTTGAACCCCCCTCTTGCCCAGCTAATCAACTCCGGCGTTTGACTTCCTTGCTTGAAGACATCTGTGTCTCCTCTCACTAAAAGCCTTGATAGCTTTTTCCGTTCCTCAGCGTTTCCTCATCTTGTCCATGAACCTCCTGCAGTATTCATAGTCCTGCAAAAACAATGAAAAACTTGCAATATTTATACAGCTGCTTACGCAACTCACAGACACAGGCTTCATGGCCAGAGAGAGAAAATGCTGCCAACCAAGATAGTTGTGGGGTGATTTTGTTTGTGTGTGTGTGAGAGAGAGAGAGAGAGAGAAAGAGAGAGAGAGTGTATGTGTGTGTGCACATGCGTGTGCACATGCCTGTGTGTATGCAGGGCAGAAGGGTGCTCAGTAACCCATTTGTGTGTGTGTGTGTGTGTGTGTGTGTGTGTGTGTGTGTGTGTGTGATGATCATGATTCAGAGTACAGGTAGGTTGGGACACTGCAAGACCCAGAGATACATGCTGGGGACACTCAGTCACACACACACACACACAACCAACTAAACAGAGCTCAGCATTTCATCCACCAACTCTTTTCATTAGTCCCTACAGCCTCTTGCTATGACAACGACTAAGTGAGCCTAATATGCTTCAGCTACAACCTACGTCAGTGATAGCAGTTTAACACTGAACTCAGTAAACACTATTGATTAGTGATTTAAAAAGATTTAGCTGATTTAAAAAGGGTGAATGACATAATAAGTGTCATGTTTTATATGTGTGTACAGTGACAGCATACTGGTACTGAATCAGCATTACTGTTACTAACTGCTCAAACTGACTCTTGGGTACAGGTTGTTTGAAAATGGCTCAGATAAGATAATTGGCCCAGAGTTGGGAACAGATGGTCAAACAGGTGGAGCAGGGAAGTGGTAATGGTGGAGGCGGTGGTGGTGGTGGTGGTGCCTCTGCAGCATGGCATTATGAGAAAATTGTCAGGAATCCATTATTCATGAATGACTGCTCATAAGCATGTGAAGAAAAGAATGAAACAAAACCGCAGATATGACAAAGCAGTAAGTGTATCAACAGCATAACATTTATCCAACATACCAACAGAATCACATACATTAACATATACCCAGTATGACATTTATCAAGGATGGAAGTCCAAAGTGATTTATCCACTACAACAGCGAGAAACAAAAATGTGATACTAATAAGAATAAAGGGATAAAAGGTTTTGGTGAAAGTAAATAAATACTTCTTTGTCTATGACTTTATCCCCTAGAGTAATGGCTTCTGTTATGGTAAACTCTTGACCAAGATGTGAGGTCAAGGTTCTGCAGGATGAGGAAGGCTTCAGTGAAGATGAACAACCCCCCCCCCCCCCCCCCCTCTTTCTCATTACCATCAGAGCAGTTAACACTGTGATCCTGTGATCATAATGACCAATTCAACTCCAATTTCCCACATTGACTTATGCTAATGATGTCAATGGGTGACTCATGTGACCAATTGTCATTACAGTACATGAAGAGAGGTGTGGTATACAGCTACTAACAGTTACTCCCACAGGCCAAAGATAAATCTCCTGGTGCTCCCATCATCAGGCCAGAACTGAAGAAGCCTTGGATGAAAGGTGAAATGCCCTCAAACTCCAAAAGGTGTTCCAGTTGCATATAACTGATCACCTTGACTACCATGACCTGGAGGAACGTGAATCTTCACAGATAGACCTCCCCTTTCTGTTTCTTTTTAATGTTCTTTGGAAAAAACCTCTTATCCAACTGTGTGTGTGTGCGTGTGTGTGTGTGCTCTCACAGAGACACACTGTTCCAAATCAGCAGTTGAGTGCTCTTGCACTGTAAACAAGAACAAATAAAAACTCCTGTGAGGAAAAGCAACTGTCCAGGCGACTATTAGCAAGCATACCTACCGCATTCAGCTACAAGTACCTCAAGACACAAGTAATCAGTCTCCTCAAAGTATATCTCCTTCAAATAAATTATTGATGTACAATGTTACTTTTGGGTTATTCAAAACTGTTTATAACATTCTCATAAGCACTGGGTTACTGTTTTAAATTGTTTTAAATGTGTGTTTATGTGTAATGAATGACTATATTCACAATGGTAGCTGTGAGCCAGTGCAGCTTACTTTCTTAGGTTTAATGCCAAGCTGGTAATGAATAGATTATAGCCACATATTATAAGATATCTGTCATATACAAACGAGAGACTTCCTCATTGAATGAATGTAAGTACTGATTGTGTGTGTGTGTGAGAGAGAGAGAGAGAATGTGGAGCGAGCATGTTCTGCTCTAACACTTGAAGGGTCAAGTGATGTAATATTTCCTTGTGGGTTGTGAGGTCAGCCAGAGGTCACAGGTTAGACAGAAGCACGTGTTGTGGGCATCTCATCAAGTACAGCCAAATTCCTAACGCAAATACATTCAACATACGCCAGCACACGGGCCATGAAGCACTAGGTTTATTCAGAGAAAAATTGCACTGGAAGGCTATCAGTAGCTGTGGAGCAGCAAATGCTCAAACCAGCCAGGTTGGCCTGCTTCAGGTCTATGACAGCTTTATGTCAGTCTAGTGCAGAATGATGCAGAATTTTTGTTGGTTCAATGATTGATCAGTGTCAAATCTGCAGAAGATGTGTGCTACCTCTGCAGATTCTATAAAGGATCTATGTCAAATCTACTGAACTGCATCTTTGTCAGCACAATGAGTTTCTATTCTGTTGCAGACATTGACTGCATCTTTGCCCATTCTATGAAAAGTCTATGTTACAGGATAATGCTGGGTTAAGTCAGGTCTGTTTCAGATGATTTGCAGATTTTTGACAGGTCTATGTGGGTTTTATGTCGATCTGTGCCAGATCTAGGACAGGTTTATGTCAGCTCTCTGACACATCTCTGCAGGATCTGTGTTAGTTGTATGCTAGGTTCATGGCACGATTCACTGCAGACTAAAGTGTTCCCTGGATGGCTATATATGCTGATGATTATTACATTCCAGTGGTCTCCAATGATTTTCAACCTCTCTGACTCCTTTAATAAAAATTTAAATCAAGTCAGAGGGTTTTTCATATGTTTTCTTTTGTAATTCACACGTAATTTGATAATGACGGTGAAGACATTCATTTATGCTCTTTTTATCCTTGCGGTTGACTTGGGCTCTGTTAAAAGCAACTGGAGAGCCGACACACAACTCTACTGACATAAATTACCTACCAGGCGATACAGAGACTGAGGCCGGTTATAAAACATGGTTTGGAGAGTAATGATAGTTACATAATGCGCACAGACTCAACGCACACATTGACATAGCCATTTGTATTCCTCAAACACACACACAGACATAAAAAAACACACGCACAGACACACATTGATATTTGCACTTTCCTCACACACACACACGTACACACACATATTGACATAGCCATTTCTATTCCTTAAACACACACACACACACACACACACACACACACACACACACACACACACACACACATGCACACAACGACTCAGCACGCACATTGACACAGCCGTTTGTATTCTCCAAACACACACGCACATAGACACACAGACGCACAGACGTCACACGTGTGTTTTCCTCCTTTTGTCTCCACAGTACACAAACCCACAACAGCAGCTCCTCCAAGGTACCCCGGGGTGTTTTCAGGTAGCAACCAACCAACACAATCTTGAATGCTGTCCAGCAGTCGCTCCTGATTAACCCCCAGTCATGCCTGTGCAGATCTGTTCAAATCCATTATAAAGCTTTGTGGCCTTCGCGTCTTTTTTTTTTTTTATTTCAACTTCAAGGCAATTTCTTTTCAGACAATCAATTCTACCACTACTGTGTCCCTGTTTCCCCCTCATTCTCCTTCTATTTCTCTATTTCTTGTCTTCTCCCTCCATCTTTTGTCCTCTCTCTCTGTCTCTCTCTCCTTTTCTCTCCCATCTCGTCCTCTCCACATGTTTTTCTCTCTCTCTTATTTCTTCTACCTCTGCCACTCTTCACTCTCTCTGTGTCACTCCCTTTGTCTTTTGTACCATCTCCAGCATTAGTGTCTAATGCCCTTTCGCTCTCCTCCAGATTTACCCTGCATCCTGGGACAGATGGGCAGTAATACCTCCTGATGGGAACCAAACCCCCTTTCACCTTTGGAGTCTGTCCACTGGGAGCCTGTCTGCATCACCTCCCTTACCCCCTCGCCTCCTTGACAGGCTTATGCCAGAGGCCTAACAATAGCTTTGCTATGGCAAAGGGAGGTGTATGCGTAGGGAAGGAAGTGGGGGTGTAGACGGGGCTGTGCTGACGTTCAAGGAGCTGCTTGTTTTGGGACCGATTAATAGGATTGCACTGATCCGCCTCAGCAGCTGCCTGGTACCTTCCCTGTCTACACCCACAGAGATAACTCAGTCTGGCTATGGATCTGGGTCTAGTTTCTCTCTCTTTCTGCTTGACACACCACACACACACATACACACACACACACACATACATACGCACACACACACACACGCACACACACACACACGCACACACACACACAAACATCCATGCAATGAACTCAGCCCCCTTCCCCTCCCTGCCCATTACAGAATTCCTTGGATTTGTCCAAGAAAATTAACAATTAAAACTTTAGGTTTTTGAAATATTTGATCAAACCAGAGCTGCCAACACATTTATACTTAATATAACTGTCTACAACAAAAATAAAAACTTTTTTTCCTCTCTTGATGTTTTTTACTGAACAACACAATGGCCCACCCTCTATTCATCATAATAGGCTACACATTAACACTGAGTTCAGTACATGACAAATACTGTTGTAATACTGCCTTACACTTATCGCATTGCAATCGGAATGTGTTTTGTAATGCACCACATCTGCGTAATATCATGCTTATGTTCCCAGGCTTATGTCCCCAGGCAGCCTCATATTGTTTCCTCTATTCTCCTGTTCTTTCATAAGGCTACTCGTATCTCAGCATCTTTCATCCACAGTACACTCCAGGTTCATCATTCGCATCCAGTGCTTGGTGACATAATACACTTGAGTATGTGGAGCTCTCACACTGCTCTCCTCACTAAATCACTGTCTCGCTCCTTGACCTAGAATGCCTTTGAGTCTATGGAAGAAAAACCTTGAGGGTCTGGAACAAGCTGGTGCCTGCTTGCTCTGCCAATGCGTGGTAGTTGCATAAAACCACCCAATGTGTTGGGAGGGAGAAAGAAGAAGAAGACGATAGAGAGAGAGAGAAAAAATGAAAGAGAAGTCACCAGAACATTGTTTCATCATTTCAAGAGACGCATTTACATAACGATGTGCTGCTACTCAAGACCATCTTACACAGCACACGCTCCGGTGACAGGATGGAAATTAAAATGAATGATCGTGTTTCATGCACAGACCTGACATCTGTCTGTAATGATAGACCCATGCAGAAATTTGACGTTTTGACACATTTATTACATATCCATTTCTATACAGAGCACAACAATATGATTCTGATCAGCCCCAAAAGTATAACGATACAAAAAAGTAGGTGAAAGCAGTCTTCTATGTAGGTTAGTGGTGCACACATCTTTAAATAGTTTATGACTAAATATTTGTTAAAAGCGTACATGGAGCTAATCCAACATCAGCGAAGATAAAATCTGTGTTTAAAGTTGGCTGTGTGAACTTTTTAGGAGTGAGTCTCTTAATGATATAGGAGTGAGTTCCATAATGAACTTGATGTTGTTAGTGCCTGTCTGCATGCCCGGGTTGCATCACGAGGAAGATGTTATGAATGCTATTTGAGAATATTTGCATCTTAAAATGTTTTTGGGAAAAGTCATGCTCATGCAAATGTTTTGGGGCACTCAAATTTATTCCACCCTGCTGTTTCAACTCTCAAAGCTCTCAAACAGAAAATTTCACCACATTCAATGGCCTTATTTCATTCTCCTCGTATTGCACCTCGATCCACTGGGCACAAGGAGACAAGCAGTGCATGTGCTTGCATGTCTTTTGAACTTGGGTTGTTTTGTCTTTCGTATTTCAAAGCGGAACTTCTCACCAAGACCACAGACAAGACAAAAGCTGTTTTTCACCTCTAATACTCTGAATTTGAGAAATGCTTGGTAGCCGATCACAGATGAGACAAAAGCTGTTTTCACTTCTAATACTCTGGAATTGAGAAACACTTGGTAGCTGATCACAGCTGTTTTTTTTTTCGCTCACTGTTGTTTTTTGTATTTTTAAGTTTTTGTCTGTTCCTCTAAATATTGTGGAAGGCCCTGTCAAGAGTAATGAAAGTGACTTGCATGGATCTGCGCCCCAGCCTCTGATCTTGTCAGGTCTTGAGTTTCCTTCACCAAATGACTTCACTCAGGAGCACAGATGGAGAAAAGTGATCCGGAACCTTGTGTGTCATCAATGAATTTTCCAAATTCTTGGTTGAGCTTACGTAACTTCTAACCCTAACCATTTTCCCTTGTTCCTCAGTCCATCTCTAATGTTCAATGTCTCTCTCTCTCTCTTTCCCTCCCTTGCTTTCTCTTTTAAGCTTGGGTCCTTCTTGACCACACCCGCCCCCTCCCCGCCCCCGCCCCCATTCGTCCCCATCCCTTCCTAAATCATGAGCTCAGTCTCTTTAGGAACCACCATTAGAGAAACCACTGGAATTTGCAAAAGAGGTCAGAAGAAGAGAATAATGTCCTTCGACCGCTGGAATGTTACGTAACACCAGGCCGGATTCTCGTCATCTAAACGAGTGACCTGAGAGGTGAAGAGCAGAGTTTTTGTGCTCCCATTGTGTCAATCGATAAACCCCAAGTGTCATTGAGTCATTGATAAACCACAAGGGGAGGAAATACTCTTACACAGCGATCATGGCACTGCATAACCATTTTTTTTCAAACAAAAGAGACTTCTAGGGCACAAAGTCCATTATCTGAACTTGGCAATATTGTGTCAGCACCATGATATACACAAATAGGTTCCTCCACTGTCTCGCTGTCAGAGGGATGCTGGATTGATAACATGGTCTGGATTGTGGAGGGAGCAGTGTCTACTTTATCTTCCTGGGCTCAGTGGATGGCCCACTTACAGATAAGTAAAGCATAGAGGCAGGTCGGGGTCTATTTTTATCTCAGAACTACACAGGTTCAGGTCAGCAGCAACAAAGGAAACAATTTAATTTTTCTCTTTTTTTTTGGTTTCTTTTCATGGATAAAGGGGTGGGGGATTGGCATGTAAGCCACCTCAACAACAAAGCAAGGAGCTTTTCTCTCCCTCAGAGGTTCACCTTGACCAAGAGAGGAGAGTGATGTGGGTCACAGGCACATGTGACCCTCAGTGGGTCAGTTTGCTGGCTGGGGTACTTGTTAGGTTCCTCTGATCTGGCTAGATGACGTGGCTCTGTGTCTGACTCTGTGAGTTGGTGTGGAGGGGTTGTTGCATTTGGTCACGTTTTTGCTCTGACCAGAAAACACAGACAATGAGGGCCTACATAGTCCTCAGTGATTTTGTTGTAATACAAGACAAGTGGTGGATGGTAGTGGAGATGGTTATTCCCATATAAACTCATGGCAGATGGTAGATGGCAATGTGTGTGTGTGCATGTGTGAGCGTATATTTGTGTGTGTGTGTGTGTGTGGGGGGGGGGGGGGTTAGGGGGTGGTATGTTCCTCTTGATTGTGTTTGAAATGTAAAAGCTAGAGCCCTTTGCCCTGTCATTATACAATAACATTTTGATCCAGTTTAAGACATGTATATGGAAACATTGGGAGAAAGGTTGTCAAATGTTTTGCTTTTCATTTACCTCAGTGACAAACAGCTAGGGCATCTTTTAGAGAACAAATTGTAAAAATGGGACCTGACTATGCTGTGTTCCAGGACTGGCTCAGCAGGCAAATCACTGCACAGCACTTTCATTTATTTCTATTTTAAGTACTGCTGCGGACAATGGCGTGTCTCAGTTTTATGAAAATTGCAGTCGGCTTTCTCTCTCTCTCTCTCTCTCTCTCACACACACACACGCGCACACACACACACACACACACACACACACACAAAGACACAGGTGCCCAGACATGATTGGTGATTGGTGGCCTTAAGTGATGCCATTCAATATTTCAGTTTTTCTCCCGCTGTCTGTATCTATCTCTAAAAATATCCCTGACCTGAGCTGGGAATGGATAAGCCAGTCTGCATCTGCATGTGTTGTCAGCTGTCAAATGCACACACAAAACGTTAGAAGTATTATACCTCACCAGCAAGTGGACAGCTACCCTGGAAACAGATCGTAATTCCTCACCATAATCTCAAACCGAGCCAAGATAAACTCCTGTAATGATGCCAAAAGCAGCAGATTACGGGTCGAACGTGAGCGGGATTTAATCTCTCTGGCAGGCAGGTCCTCTCACAGGATTTCCCCCCTCTCTAGTCGCAGTCTCCTCTCTCCCAGTTCAGTGCAGCTCAGCTTGGGGCAGAGAGCTGACAGATAGGAGCAGGAGTCTACCAACAGCTTCTTTATCTCTGTATAACTAGGGCACTCAGCAGGACATCTCAGTTCAGACTGACAAACACCATAATATTCTGGCCATCAGTGAAGAGTACTTAATATTATTTTTAATGTATAACAAACAAAATGATCACCTTTGTGATTAAGATGTCTTCCAAAAATAAGTCTTTGAAATCTGATTTATTTTTTTATATTTGTATTAATTCTCCAGTTGCTGTGTTGTGACAGTGTAACCTGCAATATGGATATCTAGTGCAGACCTATTTCTTTTGTTACGGATGTACATATACCTAGGTACACACTCATTTTTAGTTTGTTTATTTTTACAGAGAGTGTGTCCCAGCCATGGGAATATGGAGATCAGTGACACCGCCATTGATTTCATTTCATCATGAATACAACCATGGCTTTGGTAATACAGCCTTATGCCAATCATTTGGAGGTTTAATGAATGCTTTATAACCAATGTATAAACATATATGTAATGATCTATTGATACTGATACTAAGTAAATAGTAACTAAAGGCAATATTTCCCAGCGGTATCACTGTGAAGAGGTATTACTTTAACTTAAGATCTAAGGGCTTACTGGACACTGTTATAACACTTAACAACTACATTCACAACAACTAAGCATAACCAACCATTCCATGTACCTCAGCATGGTTCCTGAATGAGTGTAAAATGGTTCACTAAACTATACTTTCGCTGAGAGGATGTCTGGTCATGTTAAAGGCTGGTCCCTGAAGCCTCTATCAAAAGGGAAGGTGGAAGGAGGGGACATTGGTGGGCTAGAGTGGGAGGGGCAGGGCTGGTGTGCTAGTTACATTCAGTTATGAGACTGACTGCATGGTGCTACTGCATGCAGTCTGCTAGCGATGACTCATCCACTGCAGGGTGTGGGTCCTGCAGGGAAAAAAAAGGAAATCCAGCTATTTCTGTAATTTTCTAATCAGTTTTTGGGTCATCTCTCTGTGTGTCTTTCTCTCTTCCCATTTCACTCTTTCTCTCTCTTAGTCTATATCTCACCTACCCAATTTGTGCCTTCATGTTTGTCTTTTTTTCCCCGCGCTTAAAGCATGCTTCTTTTTGCCCTGTAACTGCATGTAACTGCCACTGCTACCTGCCGTAAAAAACAATTCCTCAGGTGGGAGATCATTTCATTTGAGATTTGAACGTCAGAGTTGTTTATTTCTGTCATTATGTCACTATTTCACCAATTATTCAACTAAGTAAAAGTGTCACAGTAAAATTACACTACAGAAGAGATGGGTATGAAATCCATATTTTGATTAAGTTACCACTATGAGCTTTATCATTTTTATAATTCATCATGGCTTCCTCAACTCTTAAAGAGCATCAGGAAATGAGGGAGACAGGGAGATGGGAAAGAGTTGAGTAAAAAACACCAGAGACAAGGAGCTGGCTAGGACCTGAAAGGATGGAATGCATCTGATCTGCCCTCTGAAAAATGTCATCAGTCACTGTTTTATATTTGATGCTTTGTATTGGGATATACTTTCATAGACACCCATACATCTACATGTAGATTTTTGTTTTTGTAGATCAGCCACCAGGCTACTTCAACATACAACTAACTCCTGTATGTTATGTATGTATATATGTGGGTGTGTGTGTGACAGAGAGAGATCAGCTTACGTGTTCCCTGTTCATATTCTGAATGGGTAGATGCCTGTAATCTGTTGTGTGTCAGAAAGCCTTCAATGGCATTAAGAGCAAGTTGTTGGCATTAGTTTATGTACACTCAAAGTCATAACATGGATGGATGTTCTATATATAGATGATAAGTGTGTTCTTTGTGTAGTATTGTGCACAGGGATTTTCTGCCTGTGTGTGTGTGTGTGTGTGTGTGTGTGTGTGTGTGTGTGTGTGTGTTTTATTAGCCTGGGGAAAATGGAGCAATGATGAGCAAACATGCAGATTAACACACACACACAAACACACATACACATACAAACACACACACACACACACACACTTGCAATGATTCTCACTGGATGCAGACAGTCATCACTATAAAGGTATTCACCGCTCCTCCCTCTCAAGGTCTCTGAATGACGGACTTTGCTGGAAGAGGATAAAGATGAACAAAGGTAGGCTATTATAATAACCTATATGGAATAATATGGAATATGGAATAATAATCATGGAAACATGTACATTTCTCATCTAGAGCATCCAAACAAGATGCTTTTTGATGTTATTAGTGCTAAATCCAGCCTTATGAACACAACCCCCTCCAGTTTTTATGTAATATGTTTTTGGTTCATTCATTCCACTAGGCTTAAGTAATAGCGCTCGCCCAGCGAGGCAGAGGACTCATACACTCCGCCCATTACGCAAACCCATTTCACCAGACTTATCTGGAGCATACCCTGACAGAGGACCATGCAATATTCCAGTGTGTGTGTGTGTGAGTGTGTGTGTGTGTGTGTGTGTGTGGGTGTGAGAGTGCCTGTGTGTGTGTGTGTGTGTGTGTGTGTGTGTGTGCGAGTGCGTGCATCAGTATATGTGTGTGTGTGTGTGTGTGTGTGTGTGTTTTTGTGTGTGTGTGTGTGTGAGAGAGAGAGAGAGAGAGAGAGAGAGAGAGAGAGTCTATCAATGAGAAACTGTGTGTGTGTGTTTGTGTGTGTGTGTGTGTGTGTGTGTGTGTGTGTGTGTGTGTGTGTGTGTGTGTGTGTGTGTGTGTGTGTAATGATTGTGAGTACAGGTGTGAACACATTTCCATGTGTGTATCTTTGTGTATGTATGTCTGTATGTATGAATGCATGCATGCATATATTTATGTATGTATATTGTGTTTGGGTGTGACCATGTGTGTGTGAGTGTGTGTGTGTGTGTGTGTGAGTGTGTGTGTGTGAAGCTTTGTCCTTGCTTTTCTGACAGGCTTTTCAGTGACGAATGCCCTCCTTATCTCATCCGCCGTGGTCACAGATTGCGAGGAATTCTGGCACCACAATGGACCCTCTGCGATGTCCTATTTACTAAAACAAGCTCTGACAAGGCCTTGCTCTCCACATGACTGCAGGCATATGGCCCCACTGCACAGCCCCTATAGTGCACAAACTAGTGCACCATCAAGCCATGGACACCAAGAGCTATAAGGGGAGGGGGTGTTGGTGCACCAATGTTTTGACCAAAAGAGCAACTTCAGCATCACTGTGGCTCAGTGTGAACAAAACGCATGAGTGTGTGTGTGTGTGTGTGTGTGTGTGTGTGTGTGTGTGTGTGTGTGTGTGTGTGTGTGTGGTAACATAAGCAGTATCATCATCTGGCAACTGACAATTGGTCGACCCTTGTTTGATTCCTAATGATGCTCTGTCGCTTTTGATAACAGCATCTGCTAAATGGCAACTTCCAACTTTAATGTAATGTAATAGTTCTCATTTTTTAACAGATAACTCTGGTGGTTCATCAGTGGTGTATAGAAACCTGATTCTCTTAAAGCTTAAAGCTATATTTTTATGTTTCAACCTTTTGTTCTCCCAGCTGCCACCGTTGTGCCCTTGAGCAAGGCACTTAACCCTAAGTTGCTCTAGGGGAGACTGGCCCTGAACAACTGATAGTTGACAAGTTGTATGTCGCTTTGGATAAAAGTGTCTGCTAAATGCGTAAATGTAAATGCTTACTTACATTGCCTTCATAGAACACTGATGGCCCACAGACCCCTATGGGAGATGCAGGAACAAGGTGGAACAGACGATAATAGGCTGCACCCAGGTTTGAAAGGTCTCAAAGGAGGACAGAATCATATCACCTCTTAAGGAAAGATCACTGATATGGACTTCTGAGGACACCGTGAGTCACTGTCCATTTTCTGACAACAACTGTACTCCTACAAGCTGATTGGCTTACTGAGGTATTTGTCACTGAGCGCTCGCAAATCTGTAGGGAGAATTGACTGTTGCTAAGGGTGACTGGGGTCTGCACCAATGTAATACAGTTCTCATACACGGAGACCTCTTAAGGTAAACCGGTTTATGACATGACCAAACTGACCAAATTTAGTGCAGCGCTGCCTTTCTCTGCTGCGTTGTTTGTTTTGGTCTTGGTGTGGGTTTGATTGTTGGCTTTTCCCTCCCCGTCTTACATCTAGGCTTCCCCAGACAGAGGGAGAGAGCGAGAGAGAGAGACAGAGACAGACAGAACCGCTGAGGGAGTCTCGAGTGGAAACTTGGCCAGCTTCATTAAAGACAGGACCAAACAGATAATACAGCTCTCCTCATGCCTTTCCTAATCACGCAGATGTTACAAATTGGCCAATTACAACACGACCGCTCTGCAGGAGGGTGGCCTTTTATGGTTGGGGAGAGTGCAGGCAGGACTCTGCTCACAGAAACAGCAGAGGAACTCAAAGGACACAGAGACTTGCCTCCAAATCACAGATACAAATAGGGAATAGGAATCTGGTGAAGGCAGAAATCTTTGTAAGGTGGGCTGTGAGAAAGCAAAGAGAAAGTCTTGTGCTGATGTAACAGACTCAAAGTCAATAATCTCTTTAAGTCAGCAGTATCGTATTCACAGATGTTTCCTAAATTGGCTTTTAAAGTGCAAATATTAAGTGATGGCTACATCTCACAGAAACACACTTGACTGTTCTTTGCAACTAATCGAACTCAAAAATAACACATAAAAGTTGCGCAAAATCTGACTGCATTGCACAACAATTGCACACAATGTATTTCCTCCTTTCAGTTATTAGCTTCCTCTTCATATAATGGTCATTTCACCAACAATGAGCATTACACAACATAATATGATAATTTAATCACATTTTTAGAAGCCTGGAAACTCCCTTTTGGGCCGTTGTTAGCACACATACATTAGCATCCAAAAATGGGAAGGACTTCAAAATCCTCAGACCAGTCCATGGAAGGACTTTCATTCTTAAAATATGTTGCATAAAATATTTAGGGAGAAATGGAACAGCAGGTACAAACTATCAAAGCCAAAAACTCTCTAATTTGTTCTCACTTGGCTGGACTAAACCTTGTTGAACATAACTTTGTATAATTTCTATTCCAAAACACAATTATTTAATCATTTCATTATTCAGCAACTAATCTAACTCCTAATTTATTTGCAATGTGAGTATTAGAATAGTTTCATATAATTTTGTTGTTAATGGATAGTGAGAGTAGATTAATTTTGATTATGTGCTGACAGAGCATTTCTGTGTATTCATTTCACAGATGCTTTTATTCAAAGCAATTAAGAAAATTAACATTCAAGCTACATTGCACGGTAGCTTTTAGGTAATAATAAACCTTACTTCACAAATACCCTGAGGTTATTTCTTGTTGTCTTGTTGTTGATGATTAGTGATTGTTTGACTTATTGAATTGTGGAATTATTCCCCCATGGCCAAATACTAAATTAAGTCTAAATTGATTGTCTATCTTCAAATGAGAAGTGCAACCACAGCTTCCAGTATTCCTTCCTTTCTGTCTCTCCCAAGGTCAGCAGTGTGGGTGGGAGAAATGGCCTCGGAGATAGAGCGAGAGAGAAACCTTCACAGCACTACGCTATGCAGAGTTGTGTGAATGGGTGAATAACCTGGACAGCAAAGGCCCTGACCTCTGCAAACAGGATGCAGCAGCACGTGTGTGTGTGTGTGTGTGTGTGTGTGTGTGTGTGTTTGGGGTGTTGGCAGAGAGACAGAGAGGCTTTTGTGTTGCGATCCAACACTCCCACCTCTCCTCTCCTCTGTCCGGCCAATGTGCTTCTTCCTGTCTGCATGTATCTCTTTCACTCTCCGCCTCTTCCTGCTGCTACTCCTCCTTTCCCGCTTTCTCTATCCCCTTCTCCCCCAGTCTGTCACCCCTATACCTCCCTTTCTCTTCTTCTTCCTTCCTCTAGCTCTCCCTCCCTCATTCTTCCTTTCTCCCTCCATCCTCTCCCCTTTCCCTCTATCTCTCATCTTTCTTCCTCCTCCACTACCCACCTCTCTCTCTCTCTCTCTCTCTCTCTCGCTCTCTCTCTTCTCGCTCTCTCTCTTCTCTGCCTTTCCTCTGCTTTCCTCCTCTCTCCTTTTCCCACCCCTTTTCTTACCCTCTCCCTCTCTCTCACACTGCATAGTAGTTTGCTGACAGTTACCCGAACACAGCATTTGTTGTCTGCCACCCATGTCTTGAATCTCAGTGTGTCTAAACACTGAACATGCACACACACACATACACAGTATCAATCTTATAACTGCTATTGAGTGTCAATCATACACACACAGACACATACAAAGGGGAAAGAGAGAGAGAGAGTAACACACACACACACACATGCGCGTACAGAGAAAGGGGGAAGAAAGGGAGAGGAGGGGAAGAGCTAATTGTTTTTCATATCTGTGGTGCCTCAAGTAATCTAGCTATTTTCTTTTTATCTTCAAGATTGCCTCCTCTCTGACTGTTTCCAGTGTATCATTTCAGTAGACTTCCAGCAAAGCCAGAGTGTTAAGAGACACAACCTGGTACAACAACAGTGCAGTGGATGCCTCATCATTCCAACACAGTGTGTGGGAGACTTTTTCTTTGGTGTTGGTGTGTGTGTACGGATGTGAGTGAGTGTGTGTGTTTCTATGTATGTGTGTGAGTGGTTGTGAAGGATGTGGGCATTGTGTAAGATGTCCACATCTTATACAATGGCTGGGTGTGTGACTGTGTGTTTAGACTTAGTGCCTTTATTGACAATATGTGGGCTATCAATGGAATGGCAAAAACATGTGACATCAGCAATGACAGAGTGAGATGGAAAAAGAAAAGAAAAAGAGAAAAGAGAAGCTAAAGAGAAAAGAGAAAGAAAAGAGAGCTAGGAAGATCAAAAGCGTTAGACAGCAAGAAAAAAAAAGTTAGTGAGATAGAAGAACTTAGACCAAGAGAAAAAGGTAAATTACATCATCTCTTTGGGACTGACAGGTCTCTCTCTCTCTTTTACCTCTCTCTTTCCAGGGAATGAGCTATTACTTGTGGGAATATTTCACTGCCGGCCTATTTAGTGATTACGCAATCCGTACCCTGGTGCAGAAGCAAAGCTGACATGACCTGGAATCTGCAGCGGGCCCCCTACTGCTCCTCTGGGAGAGGGCTCTGGGACGGCCGATTGCACAGCAAATGTTGTAACATGTCTGGATATAACTCTCAAATTAGCTAATTAGTTTCAATCCTCCCGATACCTCTGTCCTTATATACCCACTACATATGAACAGACATGGACATGCACACAGAAAGACTTAGATATACCTACAGTGCATACACACACACACACAGGCGCACATATATGCACAGAAATATTAACACATACAGACACCCCCCATCACACACACACACACACATGCACAGAGACAATTCTGAAGAATTCTTTAATAAAGAATGTAATTAATTTAATTTAATCTGTAATCTTTAAGACTTCTTTAAGGTAATAAAAACTAAATCCTGTAGTGACTCATTCAACATCTGCTGGGGAAGTCTCAGAAGTGGTTGTCCATGGTGTCATTAAAACACACACACACACACACACAAACCTGCACCTGTCCAGTGACGTTCAAACTAATTCTAATTTTGGCGGGCTGGGCAGTCGGTCATCACTTTAAGCAAAATGTACAGTGTGTCCTCAGTGACACAATGAGAGAGTTGTCTCACTAACCGCTCTCCACACTTGGCAAAGATGACTCATTTTCAGCCATCAATGTGCTTTTAAATGCTAATGAGTCTCTGTGTCTATGGATCAGTCTGTGCCACCGATAATGATTTTAGAACAATTGGCTTTCCAGAAACCTCCAACGCAGCCGTACCATAAGCACCTCTCTTCCTTGTAAGTGTTGCTCCAAGAACTTACCTACTCCCTTAATTCTAAGTATGAATCAGTGGGGTGCGTCATCAGCCTTTCCTACTCATGAGAGCCAGATACAAGAGAGCCAATGGGCAACAAAATCAAAGCAGCTTCATGCAGCAGTATAATAAGGTAAGAGCTATTTTACTCTTGTATAATGACAGTTGATATCTGTGCACACTGTCTCATCTGATGTTGTGAATAAACATTGGAAACCTTACTGACGTACCTAAAAATAATCTTTATCCAAATTGTTCCCAGGCAGTGCATACAGGACAAAAAGAATTACTTCAGAGGAACTGGCTGGCAGATGAAGAAGTGTAAAAGAAAAACACGTGTTTTTTTTGCTTGTTTCGTGTCAATGGATTTATCAGATTTAACTTTACTATACTGCTCTCACATTACTGTAAAAGGGATAGGGGAGTGATTGTCAGGGTATTCCAAACAGACAGACAAACTGACAGAAAAATACACACACACACACACACACACACACACACACACACACACAGACAAACAAACAAACACACACACACACACGCACACACACACACACATCCCAGCGCAGGAAATTTCCAGCCCTGGGCTGACCTCTGTGTTCAGGACCTCACACCCCATGGTGAACTTCTCACTCCTGTGCTAGTGGGATGGGGGCTGAGGCGCCTGCCCAAAGTAAGCATCTGCATCAGCCCACTGAGCCACTCAAGCTCTGAGTGCATGTATGCATATATACAGAGAGGCATCCCTCAGTGTCTGCACAGAGATGCTGCCCTCAGTGTCTGCACAGAGATACTGCACTCAGTGTCTGCACAGAGATACTGCCCTCAGTGTCTGCACAGAGATACTGCACTCAGTGTCTGCACAGAGATACTGCACTCAGTGTCTGCACAGATATACTGCACTCAGTGTCTGCACAGAGATACTGCCCTCAGTGTCTGCACAGAGATACTGCCCTCAGTGTCTGCACAGAGATACTGCACTCAGTGTCTGCACAGAGATACTGCCCTCAGTGTCTGCACAGAGATACTGCACTCAGTGTCTGCACAGAGATACTGCACTCAGTGTCTGCACAGATATACTGCCCTCAGTGTCTGCACAGAGATACTGCCCTCAGTGTCTGCACAGAGATACTGCACTCAGTGTCTGCACAGAGATACTGCCCTCATTGTCTGCACGGAGATACTGCCCTCAATGTCTGCACGGAGATACTGCCCTCAATGTCTGCACAGAGATACTGCACTCAGTGTCAGCACAGAGATACTGCCCTGCATGTTTACACTGAGGCAGTCCCCTAATAGAAGGCATTCCAGTAACGGCATTTCTGTGAAACATTCCTTGAACCTTATAATGCAAAACAGGGGTATCCTAATGGGGAGGCTACAATTCATCAGTTAGCTTCCATGATAATCAATGGACCTGACTACATCAGACGCATCACAAAAAAATCAAATGATATTTTCTGTTTTCTATTAGTACTTTTTGTTGTACGGTGAAGATTAAGAGGAAATGATTGAGAAACAAAGATGGGGTAGGATCAGGAAATAAGCACAGATCAGACTCCAATCCCGTGGGTCCCCGTGGCCACTCAAGTCAAAAAGACACAATGGCAATTCAATGCAAGTAAATAAGGCATTCCCAAAACCAAATGAGTTCTGGTGGAGTTTTGGTACGAAAACTACTGTTTCACAATTTTTAATTTGTGTAGCGTCATGTGACTCACCTAAATGCAAAAAAACTGCATCAACTACTGTTTCACCATTTTGAATGTGTAGCGTCATGTGACTCACCTAAATCCAAAAAAAAGATCTGTTTCCATTTCGTTTTTGCAAAATAATACGATCCATGTTTGAAAAACAACTTCCTACGAGCATATAAACTTGTTTTGCGATATCTGAGTGTTTTTGTATGGCTTTACAGACATAACAGGCATGCAGTCTGGGCTCCTTACAGCTCTGTAAAAACAGTCTTACTCCCCAGGCTAGTATAAGAACTGTGGTAAAATAAATAAATAAAGCAAGTGAGCATCTGTGGACTGCTGGAATGTAACAATGTGAAGGAATCTGGTGGTTGGCCCTAGCATAAGCATCTCTCTCTGATCTGCACTCTCTTCTTGCGTTTCGAGGGGACACGACAACAGGCCGCAGCATTTTGCTGTGGAGAGCGAAAAGCTCTGCCTTCTGAGAGACCCCACAGTCTCTGCAGATGCTCCGCTGCCTTTCAAGCGATTGAGGTGGGGGTGATGGTGGTGTTGGCAGTGGTGATGTTTTACTTGGCCAGTCAGTGGCAGGCATCTCTCCACAACCTGCCAACATCTGAGTAGCAAAATCAGGAGATTTTTTTTAGGGGACGATGGGCAAACATATTCATTTGATTATTCCTAAAGAAGTTTGGGCTTTATGGGAGATTCCAGGGAGAAATGACTGCATGGGCGGGAGAAGGGTCTGTGGGTGGGAAAAACAGTGTTGGCTGCTATGTGCTGAATTGCTATGGACATGGGGAGGCATCTGATGCTGAATGGTCTCTTAGTCTCCTCAAACTGTTTCAGCTGAAGCTCCCAGTCATGGAGATGTTAGTTGGTCCAGATTACAGAGTTGGCAATAATTACTAACATAATAATTACTCAACTTTTTCCATGTCTGCTTATATTCACACATCTGAAACAGACCTTCATTGCAGAAAATGTATTAGTTTAGTTTAGTAAGGTCATCCTCTTAACTATATGCATTGTTCTGTCTTGGTTAGTAATAGTAATCAAAGGTCTTTAAATTTGATTATTTGAATTTCTGAATTATGATTTCATGTTAATTGTACTATATAAATAAACAATTTCCAAAAGTTTTTTTTTGGATAAGATACAGTTATGACAAATACAAATACAAATACAAACTCAGTGAACCCAGAAACAGATTCTACATAAATAGACAGACTGTAGACAACCTGCACTGAGAATACAGTTTATTCCTAGCCTAAGCTTGAGCTATATTCATGATTACAGGGTAGGAAAATACAGGGTGACCTTTTGTGATTAAATAGCAGCCAAATTAAACAGATGCTTCAAAGGCACTTCTTAAAATCTGATTTATTATGATTTGATTGGTAGTGTATCTCGTGTATGCTGTGTGTGTGTGTGTGTGTGTGTGTGTGTGTGTGTGTGTGTGTGTGTGTGTGTGTGTGTGTGTGTGTGTGTGTCTGTGTGTGCCTGTTTGTGTATGCTGTACGCTGATTTCAGTGTTTGCCCACTTAGACAGACATGCAGCGAAAGCTCTCTTCACTGCTTGTCAATGAAGTGGTTAGCACACACACACACACACACACACACACACACTATGATGCACACACACACACACACACACACTATGATGCACACACACATTAACAGCAGCCAGTCACTGAGGTTGATTTCTCTTGGAGTCCAATCTAAGCTTAATTGTAGCCCACAGGTGAATGTTTTGTTTTTTTAAACTCTCCCTCACTCACTCCCTTACACACACACACACACACACACACACACACACCTGGTCCACTGTGTCCTGGCCACTGTGTGGATGCAATGTATGTAAAGGCACCGTAAAGCCCAATCTATTCTGCGCTCCCTTTTCCACAGCTGTCATTTCATGGACCCTCTCCAAAGAAAAATTCTGTGAACAGATGAGTACTCTTGATTTCACTCACTCACACACAGACACACTCAGACACACACACACACTGTCTTATATACATACTGCAATGTGTGTGCTTGCCCTCAAACTTCCCATACAGTAATTATGAAACCTACTCACCACACACACACACACACACACACACACACACACACAAACACAACAGTGATCTATTATTGCCGAAGTAGGTGTCAACGTACTATATGTTCAGTATAGATGTTCTGTGCAGTCAATCAAACCTATTCAAAGCTGATTGATCTGTGACCAATGGTGTGCTGTGCTGGCATCCAATCCGGATGGACAGTGATGCGTCCTAGGAGCTGGGTTTGGGTGCCAAAGGGGTGCCATCTGGCAGGGGCTGCATGATACGCTAACTCAAGGCATCGGACGGGCATGAATGTGGACACAATGTGCATCCCCTGCAGCTGATGATGGCTCCCAGCGGAGCACAAGATGCCCTCTGAGCCACCTGTGTCAGTCTACTCTCCAGGACAATACACACACACACACACATACAGAAAATCATACACACAATATGTTGTGTTATTACAGACACATTGTGTGAAACACATGACTTAAAACACCCATGTAAATAGGTTCTGTTGTCGATCAGCTCGTAGTAGCACTGTGCCTGCTTAGGCCAAGGAGCATGCCCTGCGCTTGTGTTTCCTGTTGTTGCCCTCTCTCGCTCTGTTGCTTGCTGCTTCCTAGCATCTCTCTCTTTCTTTCTCTCTCCCTCCCCAAAGTGTATTGTTCCACTCTATTAAACAACTGAAAAGAGTTCTTCTGATGAAACATTTTACTGTCATCAGCGCTGCCTAGTTGTCTGAACCCTGCTTCTTCTGCTCTCAGACTTGAAACCACTCTGAGATGCTCAATTAATAATTAAGAAGCATAAAGAGGTCTAAAAAACTCAAACTCAATCTTGCCTAGTTCCTCAAAGGTTGGGGGAATCCAGGAAATGTCTTTGAGGATTATTTTCTTTCAATCATTATCCAAGACCCTTCTCAGACAGTTCCCAAGTTCACTTTCGTTCCTCACCAAAATGGAAACACTTATTTAGATGTTGTTGTTTAATGTAGCAAAGCTAGTAGCCTGGCAACTTCATGACACCGGGTAACCAGCATCAGCATTTGTTTTGTTTTTTTCTGAAGTCATTAGTTTTTGCAATCAGAATGTTTGGAAAACAGATGCAGAGCAGTAAACTACAAAGGAGTGCAGTCAACCCCAGGGTTAAAACAAATCATGCGTGTAAATATCTATGTTTTAAAAAATGCCACTCTTGCAAGCTTGCACTACTCTTCACCAAAAAACTTTTTTTTTTTCTTTGCCTAAGTCAAATTCCTGGCAGCGGATAGCCCCAGTTTGACTGAGCATTAGCTGAAGCCGTCTCCCATGTTGCATTCCTCTGTTTTGCACTCACTTTCCCCTGAATAAGCGGAGACGTCCACCTTCCCCCTCCACTTCCCCGCTGCAATTATGAGCTCTGGAGGACTCACAATGTGGGACAAAAGCCTCTTCGTCAAACTTGGCAGGACCCAACTGGACCTAAACATACACCCACACACATACCAACCCCCCCCCCCCCCAACACACACACACACACCCAACACACAAACACACACACACACACAGACACATCTGAACTCTTGTGGTCCTGCTTTGATGGCATTTCCAGCTCTCTCTCAGGAAAAAGTGCCGTCTTAATATTGTATATGGGATAAGTGACTTCATTCTCTCTCGAAAGCCAAACAACAACCCAGGCCTTGTGCCCACTGGTGGCTAAATCCAGTTGAATTGGTGACCTATTTTGAACACAAAAGTCCCTGACAACAGTAGGACTTTGACCTGGTCACGAGCCATGGTCACGCATGGCATACAGGAGGTTTTGGTCCAGTAACCAGGCTGACTTACAGTAATAAAGAGCCTTTAGTGTGCATCTCAATCTGCATCACTCATACATACACAAACATGCACATACATAGGTGCACACAAACAGACACATACACACACACTCGTAACATACACACACACACACACACACACACACACACACACACAAACCAGATGTGCGTCTTATTCCCTCAATCTCATCACTATCTAACTGTCAATTTCTCCCACACAGAATAGCCAATAAAAGACAAAATTGGATGATTTGTTGCTAAGATTGACCTGAATGTGAGGTAGACTGTGCATAGAAACAACGGTAAACTGACATATTCCAAAACGTGCCAGTGAACCTGACCTAAATATGTCCACAGTCTTCCATATTTCTTTAAAACGCCACACCTGTCTGCTGTCTATTATGCTGCCGGTCCACTGTACTGCACACTACTCCACATATGGAAGGGAATATTACAGAAACTAAAACATCTACCATTCATTTCTTGAGTTTTCATAAATCTTTCTCTCATTTCCTCCTGGCTCGTTCATCCAGATGCTGTCTAACATGTGCTTCGGTCTAAGTCTGCAATGACTCAGTGTTGATAGGAGGATGGCAACATAGTACTGATTGGAATCTTTCACTATGTGAAGTAGTAGATGCAGACATAACAACCAGGTGAAAACCACTAAGCTAACACTCTTCTCCCAGGCACTAAGCTAACACTCTTCTCCCAGGCACTAAGCTAACACTCTTCTCCCAGGCACTAAGCTAACACTCTTCTTCCAGGCACTAAGCTAACACTCTTCTCCCAGGCTATTCCTTACTGTAACTTTGCACTGTTTCTAGTAACTCTCCCCAACAGCCCTCTCTCTTTTCTTACCCCGATCTCTATTTTTATCACAGAATGGAGTGATGCACATGCTCTTTGGTGCTGTCCAAACCCCTTGTAAATCAGTACGCTGTTTCGCAAGAGCTGGTGATGAAGGGGCCGTGCTTTGAGGTCACACGCGTCGAATATGCAGGAGGATAATTATCACCACATGTGGAGACATCGGAGTCCTTTTTCAAGGGTGTTTTTTGGCGAACAATCCCCTTCATCAAATTTGGCTCATGCCTTTCACTTTTCCACTTGACATTTCCTGGCAACGCAAGGCAGCACAAAGCAGAGCAAATGAGTGGGCCAGAATATTGACAACTTGAATATTATGGGCTGCAAGAGAGAACACACAGGCACACACACACACGCACACATAGACAGACAGGCTCTATATATCCGCACCTATATATCCACATGGATTTATCCATGCCTATGAAAACACTCACATACACACACATGCACACACACCCACAAACACATACAGTGGAGTAATTTTCAATTCTATTCATTTATATTTATACAGCGCCTTTCACAATAGTATTGTCTCATGGCACTACAGAAAGGAACACCGAAGAGCAACAGGGACAAGGAAAAACTCCTTTGTGGTAGTTAGTATAGGGGCCAACCCAACTGCCAGGGGGCATACTGTTAATTATGGGGCCAACCCAGGGGTCATGCAGGAAAAGTACAACAGTGGTTGTCATGATAGACTACAATTTGTATGATTTTCCTGGCCACTCAAGAAGAAGAGGAAAAGCTTCTGCATGAGTCTCATTGTTCTTCCAACCCTTCTGTGGAATCACAGTCAACCTATAGCACCACCCAACACCCTGCATTCAACTTTGGCCCAGATCTTGCCTGGATCTGCTCTGGTTACAGCCTAGATCTAGCCTGGTTTTAGTTTGGTCCCATTCCTTTTTGTTCTACAACTGCCATCCATTCCACATGCTGTTTGCTCATAAGGATGAGGTACAAGTGAAGGGTTCCTCGGCCATTTTCTCCAAGAGTCGACCACTGGGGATCTATTTATAGTCCCCAAAGCCTGTCATTACAAACTGTGGAGACAGCAGACGTACAACAGGTATATGCGTTGTAGCTGTGCCGTGTTGTCCTCTGCTGTATGTGTGTGTGTTTGTGTGCGTGTGTAACTGTGTGCTTGTGTGTGTGTGTGTGTGTGAATGTGTGTGTGTGAGACTATGTGCGTGTGCGTATGTAATGTACTGTGTGGAATCTCCTGGTGCACATCTCTCCTCTGGAACGGCGCGGTCAGGGCCACAGGAACATCTGACTCTAATCGACTGACAAACCTCATAACTGCGAGGCAATTACCGGAGGATTTGGCACTGTTTCCCCCACCGCACAATGTGTCCACTCCTATTAAATGTGACTGGAAACAGGGTGATCAGAAATGGTCAACCCCACACTGGTTCCTCTTGTGATGGCCATATGGTAGCCCCATCAAAATTATATCACACCAGGCCTTTTCCACAGGACCGAGGGGAGAATGTCTGCATTAATATCCAAGATGTCCTTCAGGACTTCCAAAGGTTGTTTTCGCTAAAGTGAGGTAGAGGATTTGGCCTGAAAAAAACTTAAATTACACATTTTCCTCCGGGAGACGTTGATCGCTGAGTTTTTTATTCTTGATCTGTGGAGACATGCAGGTTTTCATAGGGGACGACAAAAAAATGACTGAATAAACATCATCCAGACCATTTTTTTCTCAACAGCACCTGGTGCTGCAGTACAGAAATAGTAAAAGGCACGTGCATATCATGAAAAGATGGAATCAGGTCCTGCAGAAGACTTGAAAGATGAATTATCCATTCCTCCTCTCAAAAGTGACCAATAGACATGCAAATAGACATGCTGTCTGAATCTTCTTTGTCAGGAAAATCTAGAAGATAAGATGTCCTTTCAGTGCAACAAAACATTAAAGATCAAAACAATTGTGAAGGGTTTAGATAAATAACTGAACAACACAAGAAACCAAAAAAATGTTAGACTAGCAAAGCTGATACAAGTGTACAATATTTACATAGTCTGAATTGCTATTTACATAATCTAGCACGCACGCTACGTGTGTGTTATGTGTTACTAAATCTTACAAATGCCATGTGAACTATGGCCTAACCCTCATTTCAAGTCAGCTTGACTAAGCGAGCAAGACCTCTAGGTAAATATTCTGCTCAGATGTCTGTGTGTGTTTGTGTGTGAGTGTGTATGTGTGTCTGTATGTGTGTGTGTATCTGTAAGTAGTCGTGACTTCAGCAGTGTACTGTCTAAACCCAGAGGGTCTGTGCTCTGTTTCACTGTTTATGTAATTAGCCAGAGCAGAGCACAGCTCAACAGTAGGCCAGTACTCCTGTTTACACTTGTAAACAGTGACTTCTTAATGCCCCTTGGGCAACACCATGACATGGTGCCCCCCCGCCCCCTTCCCTTCACCAAATCACCACCCAACCCAGATACCCGGTGGGAGGGTGGCATATCCTGTGAATCACGTCTAGGGATGAGTGTGTGTTTGTGTGTGTGTGTGTGTGTGGTTTCTTGCAGCTGCGAGGTCCTGATGCAAAATTCACACAACTGGTACCCTCCAAGGCAGCGCAGGAAATTCCATAGCTGCATAGTGTGGTGACTTCATAGTGACTCCATAGCGACAGGGGTCCCATAGTAACTGAGCTGCCCACCTCCAGATGGAGGGAGCGGAGGGCTGAAGAGGGCTCACAGGAGGCTGTGAAGATAGTATCACATTGTTATGCATGCGTTGTGTATGTATTGCACTTTTTTTAAATTAAATAACACAAGAGCCCATGAAATATGATGCCTTCTAAAATGGATAGTTCCATGATTATCATTGGTTGAATTGTGTTCAACACCGTTGCAAAATCCCTCATATACCATGGCTCAAATCACATTTTGTTGTACATTGCTGTGCCATACAAACATTATGGTGACAGTTTGTGTGTTACTTGGTAACTTATCATATAAGGAAATATATTTATGGTGGGGAAATTGTTATCTTTCAATTAATCGACACATTTCTCGTTGTTGGCTTAATGAAACCATGCCTGATGTGGCAATAAGATGAGGTGTGATGAGGTGTGAGCTATGCTGTTTTGCTATGCCTAAGTGGGTTTAATGGCGCTCTGCTACGTGTTAGACATGGTAAAAACAACATAACACATAGCCTCTCGTAGCTCACCTTCTGCATGTTACCACCACTGACTGATTGATTGATTGTGGTTGACTGATGGATCAATTTTGGTCTGCCATGAACACACGAAATTGATTATTTCAAAGAAATTGATTGGTTGTAAGTTAAATGCTTTTATTAGGATAACCCCTTGAGATGCATCTCACAAAACATTACAAAATACCACAAAAGCTTTACACACATAAAAACACACAGTAACATAAAACAAGATAAACACACATACTACAATTACAACATAATACACAACAGGAAATAATGATCATTCACAATCAAGCCTATATTTAGTCAATATGGACAATATTTTAGTAATATGTACAATGGCAGTGACACTGAGTGGCTCAGTGAAGAAGAAATGGGTATTAAAGTCTACATGTCTACATGGTGTGCAAATGAGTTGTCAGGGCATGTTTAAACAGAGCTTTTGTCTCTGACACTGTCAGAAGGGAAGGTTCTGTGTATGCATATGTGGATATGTGCATGCTCTGTGTGTGTGTGTGTGTGTGTGTGTGTGTGTGTGTGTGTGTGTGTGTGTGTGCATGTGTAACTGACACATTTGTTGTAACACTTGTGTATGCATGTTGGACACTAAAAAGAAAGCCTACCTAACTTTTCTCCTTTTCCTGTTTTCTAGAGCTTCAAGCGATAACAAATACAACACAACCACACACACACACACACACACACACACACACACACACACACACACATATACAAACACACACACACACACACACACACACACACACACACACACACACACACACACACACACACACACACACACACACACACATATACAAACACACACGCACACACACACACACACACGCACACACACACACACACACAAACACGCACACACGCACACACACACACACACACACACAAACACACACACACACACACACACACAAACACACACACACACACACACAAACACACACTTGGCCTACAATGAAAGCGCAGGCAGCGTTTTGCTACATCAAGACTATTCCCCCTCTTCAGTGATGAATGACAGTGGGAAGTATGTGGTATGTCTGTGTCTCTGGCAAGGGTCAAAATATGCGGAGGCCTCATCTTCCGCATCTTTCTGCTGGTTATACACCAATGCATGTAGGGGAAGTCACAGCTATACATAGATGGAACCCTTCATTTAGAAAAAAGAAGGAAATGCCAACAAAAAAAAACATAAATGTAAGCTGGCTCAAACCAACCATGCTAAATTTACCAGCAGTTTGCCAAAGTTGCCCAGGAGTCATGCTAAATTTGTACACCAGTGTCATGCTAGGCTTATGCATACACCAGGACCATGCTAAACTCGTACACCAGGACCAAGTTAAACTTTAATGACTATGCTAAACCTAAACACTAGAACAATGCTAAACTTGGACATACCCAATCTTAAACTTGCAGCTTATCAGCTAAATTTGCACGTTATATGTGTGGAGTGTAGTTTTATGCACTGTTTGGCTTCATAAAGTGTTGTCTATTAGGCACGTGCAGGATGGTTTGATGTTGTGCCAACCCTGGTGCCAATTCCTTCTGGAGCCTTTTATTTGTTTTCATGTAAAACACGTTCTCTCTCTCTCTCTCTCTCTCTCTCTCTCTCTGTCTCTCTCTCTCTCTCTCTGTCTGTCAACCGCTCTGTCTCTCTCTCTGTCTCTCTCACACAGGTATGTTAAACCGATCCAGTCTACACATTATCCTACCTGTCTGTCAGACACAGGGAAGGACAGTGTCCAGGGGACTGCATGAAGCTATCAAGAGAACAGGTTCTGTTGAGTTTATAATTCGGCTGTCGTTATCCCATGTTGCAGTAAGCACAGCTGCTAGGTTCTAAGATCCAAGGGCTAAGGAATGTAGCTGCACTGCCTGGCCTCTGTTTCTTATTATTGTGTGTGTGTGTGTGTGTGTTTGTGTGTTTAAGTGTGTGCAGGTACACACACACACACACACACTAACTCTTCCACATTACCTCACAGACACATACATAGACACACAGACACATGCACTGACACATTTGTCCACAAAAAGTCCTAGTCTACATTGACGTCTGTCTTCACTAGTGCTGTGTTATAAGATCATATGAGGCAATGGGAGTCCAAAGGCCCATTAACTATAGTGTCGTGATCCTGGCACACATAGAGGCTGCTCTGGTGCTTGGCTGCAGTAGAGGGGACTGATTAGGCCTCCTCCTAGGTGCTGATTTTTGTGTTCAAATTTAGCACAGTCAGATTCCTTCCTGCCAAACACAATATCAGACAAACCGAAGAGGAAAATAAAAACAATAAGAGAAAAAAAAAAGAGAAAATGAAAAAGTACAATAAATCTAATATGTTGTGATATTTTGTCATCTGCCATTTGGATAAATGCCACGGGACCCCAGGGAGGCTGGGTTGATTCTTTTGTTTCAAAACTAAAGGGGTCAACAGTACAGTGGTCCAACTGGAATTGTGGTTGCAAAAACAAGCGAGGCCTCCCACGTCCAATGACACTTCATCAGTGAAACTTATTGGACAAAGGCCAAGGTGCGTTCACTTTAATAAGGGAGATTTATTTTCATTTCATCAGCTGAAATCACAATTCCATGAGTTCACTGTAAGGTCTGAGTATGTGTAACTGTGCATTTGTTGATGTATGTCTGTGCACTGTAAGTGGAGGTGAGCAGGTAGGCTATGTGTGTTCTGACTCTGTGTTTTTAGATTGTGTGAGTGTGTCTTTGTCTTTATTTTTGTGTGCCCAACTATGCTTCTGTCTGTGAGTGTTTCTCTGAAAGGTTTAGTTGTGTTGATCTGTACCTTATATGTGTGTGTGAGAGAGAGAGTGTGTGTGTGTGTGTGTGTGTGTGTGTATTCCTAAATTCCTCGATAAAGAGGAGGTGAGGACAGCTTGGTTGTGTTGTGTGGTTGAGCACATGAGTCACTCCGTAGCTCTGTAGTCTGGACGTCCCCCAACGCTGGCCCCCACTCCACAAGTATGTGCTGCACCCCAGGACCCCAAGCTGGGGGAGTAGGGGTTGGAATAGGGGGGAAACCCCCTCACAGAATATTTTTGTTTTTCCACTGAAAGCCTCTAAGAGCCATAGCAACCCCCTAACAACTCTCTGGTCCTCCAAGAGAGACAAGAAACAGAACCTCAAACACAGGATCCATGTGCAGTTCAGCACACCCCAACTGTACAGACACACACACACACACACACACACATGTGCACAGAAGCAGGCATAAATGCATACACACTCACACACACACACACAAATGCACACAAGCAGGCATAAATGCATACACTCTCTCTCTCTCTCTCTCTCTCTCTCACACACACACACACACACACACACACACACACATACTGGATACACACATTGAATCAGGCTGGAAGAACATGCTTGTAAAGCTGGTTGAAATGCTTTGTGTTTGTAGGACTTGCAAACACTGCAGGCTCTGCCAAATTATATAGGCTGTCTGCACAACCAACATGACAGTACCTACTGAACTAGCTGAAACAAAGGCTATATCAGCATTCACACTGACCCATTTTGAGGAAAAGACTACAAAAGATACTGTTCATGTTTCAATGCAATGGGAATGCCTTTGAAATTCAGTGAATTCCTCTCATCAGCCAAGCCTGTCTCCCATACCAGCCAGATCAAAATGAAATCTCATCAGCCTTATAAAGGTGCACCAGCAGAGGCAATATCCTGAAGGGGCCCAGACCAAACAGCAATGAGTGGGCAGAAGAACACACCTGACCTGATAAGGATTCTTTAGATCTAGTCTCTACTCTCTCTCTTTCTCCCTCTCTTTCTCTCTCTCTTTCTCTCTGTCTTATTGCCTTTGCGATACACTGCAAAACTAGTCACTGTGCAAGTCTGAGACAAAGCCCTGTCTCCTCAAGTTGAAGAGCACAAGAAGAATCAAGAGATTGGGAAACCCTTCTGATATCTCTAGGTGGCTTAGATACTCTTTTAATGTTGACACTGAGAAGAGCCTCTCTCTCAGCCTGGCTCTGCATGCTCTCTTCTCTGGAGTACTCCACAGGACCACCTTTGATCCCAGGATAGCTTACAGTAAAGCATCTCTTCAGTGTTAATACAAAGACACAAACACACAAACACATACAGACACACATAAACTCTCTCTGAACTTCGACTAGGGAGAGCTGGCCACAGACAAGCCATTACCAATCACCAAACCATCCTCTAATTTTAGATCCAAGAGAGTGAAAGGGAAAGTGTGTGTATATATGTGTGTGTGTGTGTGTGTGTGTGAGAGAGAGAGAGAGAGAGAGAGAGAGAGAGAGAGAGAGAGAGAGAGAGAGAAAGAGACTAAGTTATGAGTGAAGAAAAACACATTTATGCCTGAAGAGAAATATGCCGTTGCTATGAGACAAATGAAAATAAACGTAAAGTTGAGTCAGCAGGGGTAAAGGAAGAGGATCATTTGGCACAGCAAGACAAGACAGAAGATAAAACCCACATGGGCATCCATCACACACACACTCATGCACACACACACACACACACACACACACACATGCTCACAGCTAAACACACGTAAACACACACTCTCATGTTCTCACCACTATCACACACAACTGTAAAATGCACAACATATATTACCCACGTTTTTTCTCTTTCTCTCGCTTTTTCAGTCTCACACACACACACACACACACACACACACACTCATTTCCTAAAACTGTTTTTTCGATAGATAATGATCTCTGTCATCAGTGGCGTGACACATCCCCTGAGCACGGGTCTGAGCTAGTGGGTCATTGCAGCCCTCATCCCAGGCACTACATACATCATTATGTCCACAAGCCACACACACACACAGACACACACACACTGACTTGTTTACCTTTAATACTACATATATCATTATGGCCACAAGCCACACACATACACACACACATACACACACACACACACACACGCTGACTTGATTAGCTTTGATACTACATATATAATTCAGCCCACTAGCCATCGCTCCATCTGACCCAGTTTCTCCTCCTGACTACAATTTACCTCCTCACACAGATCAATATGCAGCCTGACTCTCTGAAAGAAATCAGAGCAGAGGCTTGGTGCCTGACCACAGAGATGACCACAACTGGGCTGTGGCCATTGTTGGCTGTCCTGAATAACAGAGTGCCTGGGCCAGAGAGAAAATGAGAACTTTTTATATCTGGCACCATCTGAAAGATGGGAAGAGGAGGTAGGTTTGTGTGGGTGTGTTTATATGTTTTTGGCAGTGTATGTATGTATCATATGTGTGTTTGTGTATGTTTTTGTCAGTTTGTCGTGTGTGTGTGTGTGTGTGTCTCAGGCTTGCTGATACTCTATCTACAACAATTGGCACCAGAAATAGACCACTCTCCAGTGAATCGTCACATACACACACACTGGACATTTTCACAGCTCTCTGGGGGGTTGGCCTTGTTACCTCTCTTGTGACGCAATTGAAATGGCCACCCTCTGTCCCTCAGTGGTGAAATACTACTGTCAGGGACTTGTGATGCAGTCTTCTGCAGTCTTGCAAAGGACTTGACTGTAGAACGTGATTGTTGTTTTTTTTATATATATACATACTTCTGTAAAACTCACCTTTTTTCGTTGTAACATATCTGCCAATTAGTATTTTAAAAACATACTCCAGATATTGCACTAATCTATGAATTCTGTACTCATCGTTGAAGTGGGTTGCTGTTTTGATGAAATCAAGTTTTGTACATGGACACTAGTGTGGATTTCTCCACACTATTGAAATCTCAACCACTGACTGCTATTAGCCTAACTCCAGTTAGCACTCAGCACTGTTTTTGAAAGTCTGCTTCATGTTCATTAGGACATGGTCAGAGGACTGCAGGTGGGGCTATGGGAACTACAAAAAGGAGGGAGAAAGATGAAGCCAAAATTCTGCTCAAGCTCAGCTGTCATTGGTAGCAAGTAAATATGGAGACAGAGGTGTTTTGTTTATCCTTGAGTGTGGAGTCTTTTATTAATAGAAGGACCTGTAAAATTATGTAAGCCTTGTGTGTGTCTCCTGGGCAGTGACAATGTCAAAGTACTTGGTCCTTGTGTTCCTTGCTTGCCTTTCAGATCCAAAAAAGCAATTAAATGTGTGTGTCTGTGAGTGTGGGTTTGTGTGTGCGTGCGTGTGTGTGTGTGAGTGCGAGTGTGTGTGTGTGTAAGAGAGAAAGAGAGATTGTACATGTGTGGAGTGTAGTTTTATGCACTGTTTGGCTTCATAAAGTGTTGTCTATTAGGCACGTGCAGGATGGTTTGATGTTGTGCCAACCCTGGTGCCAATTCCTTCTGGAGCCTTTTATTTGTTTTCATGTAAAACACGTTCTCTCTCTCTCTCTCTCTCTCTCTCTGTCTGTCAACCGCTCTGTCTCTCTGTCTCTCTCTCTCTCACACACACACACACACAAACACAGACACACTCGCACAAACAATACAAACAGGACACTTTGTCTGTTGCAAAGCAGACAAAGAAGATAGATGATCAATTAAAATGAAGGGTTAAACAGTGCTAAACATCATTTTCTAATCCACAGACAGTAGAGGTCTCCTTGTGCTGACAATATAAACCTTTTCTTTGGTGGCCTTTTGACCCCTAAACCTGATCGCACACTGCTCTACTGCACCTGCCCCTTTTAGTGCAATGACATTTACAACCGGCGGGTGTTTGTGTGTGTTCCCTTGTACAGATGGTGAGTGAATCATTGTTGCACTGTGTGTGTGTGTCTGTGTGTGTGCGTGTGTGCACGCATAGGTGTGTGTGTGTGTGTGTGCATGCATAGGTGTGTGTGTGTGTGTGTTTACACACACAGTGTTTGTCCATGGAGTGTTCCAACAGACTTTGCATGGAGCAGTTAATCTCAAAGGGTGTGTCTCTGACATTTGTGAATGTGGCACGGGCAGATTTCTCTCCAAAACCCAATACATTACACATATACACACTAAGCACACACACTTGAACTCTCTCTCTTTTAGCAGCCATCTCTCCTTATGCACACAAACACACACACACACACACACACACACAAATGAACAAACTGCTATACGGACAAGACTTTCTGTCATCTGTAGCACACTCATACAGAGAGAGAGAGAGAGAGGGAGAGAGAAAGAGGGAGAGAGAGAGAGACACACACAAAATCCCTCATTGACATATCAATGTCCATGTTCTTTGTATGTTCTCTATGTCTGGAGTCAGATGTCATCCCACACCTGATTGTTTTTCCTTTCCAGGGATTTAGGTTGAGCTTCCTAATGAACACAACATAGCATGCACGCACACACACACACACACACACAGCAGCACACACACACACACACACACACACACACACACACACACCAGCACACAGCACAAACACACAGCACTAAACACACACTTATTTCTGTGTGGTTTAGAAAACATCTAGGCCAAAGCCACTATCTTTCCATTCAAAGCCAATGCTGTCTTGTTTCCCTCAATATCCTGTTGAAAGGTCAACAGGTATCTAAGAGCGGTATGAAAAGGAGTTGAGAGAAAGGTCTCTTTCCTTTTGTGTGCAGGGCCATTTGGCTCTCAGCTCTCGTCATGCTTGCGGTCTCATAGATTCATTTGAGTTTCCCACTCCCTCCTCTCCATAGCATTCCACTGGGGCTGTTCACACACACACACACACACTCTCTGACACACACACACTCTCACACAGAGGCACAGGCACACACACGCACACACACATACATGCACACACACTCTGTTTGGCTCTTTCATGCTTGCTGGATCTGGATGAGACTGTGAGGATTTAGGCCACAGACAATCAATTCCTGCCTCAATCCCTGAATCAGCAACAGAGGAGGGCTAATACACACACACACACACACACACACACAAAAACACACTCCAATTCAGCTAAACTAGGGCAGTTTAATTACCCTCATACCCCTGCATGCTCACACTGGAGCAGATCCAAGATAGAAGGTGTCCATTCTGAGAAACACTGATGATGAATGAATGAATGAATTTGTAAATTTAATGAATTTATGAATTCACTTATTCACATAAAGCTTTTCTCAGTACCCACACAGCTAGGTACACTCCAGGTACCATGTGCTAGGCAGCCATTTTGCAGTGTGACCAAGCATACTGACCACACATTGGCCACTACAGGTTAACATTACAGGTTCATAGAGTAGTTTAGTCTAGTCAAATATTTGTTCTGACTACATAGTGAACCAGGGCTGATCTTAATCAGCTCTTCGCATATAAGTTTATCACTGACATCGCCCATAAGTGCACAGTCAGTATGTGCACATGGATTATTCCTCTCCGAATTTGTGGGATCGTCCAACTCTGCCTGCGACCAGCTTGCGTAAGAGGTCTCTGAGAAGCTGATATGGCCAGTGGCAATCGCTCTTTTTGCTTGACATCAGATTGAGCTGAGATATCCACACCAGTGGCTTAAAACACAAGTTTAGGCTCTTTTTGTGATGTAAGCCGTGCATCACCCCTGCATACGGCAGATCTGCAGTGTTGCTTCTGCTGCGCAGAACAGAGCCAGAAATAGCAAGCCGGATTAGCAAGTCTGTGGCCTTATGTGGGGCTCTTACGTCACAGCGAGCCGGAGATATCCGCCTGTGTGTGCAGACTAAACAGGACCTTTACAGGGGTGACACGGTCAATGCAGAATAACAAGGAGGAGAATGCACTATACTGCAGAGTGGTAGAGACTTATTACCAAATGTATTACCGTAATAGTAGGAAGCATAGCAGTGCTGCACACACATCGATGAATGGTAAAATCAACAGTTGAATCCTCATCGAAAATAATATCAGGCAGGAGATGCTTCAGTTAGACTTTTCAACTCAACTCAACTCAACTTTCAACTTTATTGTCCACAGGTTAATTGGTTGTGCAGCAAGACGTCACATCCAAATACAGACAACATGTGACGAAAGACAAAACAATGCATGAAGTGTGTTTCATCCTGAAGATGACCATTCCTGATTGAGGCCGAAGACTCTTAACTGATGGGCAGGCATAATGCTGTTATGATTATATTATGTCAGCATCCAGCATTTTTATAAGTCGTACTATCCCAATCATACAATGACCGACTCAGTAATTCATTGATTGACACAAACGACGACACAAACATTACACCACCAGTGATTCATAACTAGCCACTGCCTCTTGTCACAACATAAACAAAAACAATTACAAGGTGAGTTCAAAAGAAATGTAGAATTTTGTAACAAAAAATTATAATAGTTCAAATATTATAAAAATAAGGTATATGTACCAGCTGAATGTGCGAGGAGAAATAGAGTTAGGAGGTGTCCTATAAGTCGCATCTTCTGCTTACTTTCACCAGTGGCTAATACTGTAACTGAGGCCCTATTTATACGTATCTGGATATTTTTATGAATGGATCATTTTTATCCATTTATTTTTTAAAATTGCGTTTACACGTATCCATCGGAATTCAGAAAATACAGTTTTTTACACTTTGGAGGTCATTTTAAAAAATATCCGTCTGAGGTGGATGAAACTCTGTTTACATGTAAATGAGAGGCTGAAACGGATAAAAAATATCAGATTATAAAAAATCTAGATACGTGTAAACAGGGCATGAAACCCCGTCCCCAGTAATGGGGGGTGGGGGGGGGGGACAGACACCAGACACTATGTCTACCACACTATGTTGATTACTAATTATGTAAATAATTAGTCTTCTATGAGAAGGCTCAACTGTGGTCTTAACGAGCAGAGATGTACGAGCAGAAATATTAGTCACTATAAACAAAGACTGTGTCTGCATGTCTGGTGCTGGTCTTCACTGACACGGCCTAATGGAAGTTTAGTCATATGCCGGATTTATTTAGCTCTAAGGCTGATATCAGTCACAACTGAGGACATCTCCATGGTGTAAAAATAGGAGAGACACCAGAGGAATAGTTCTTAGGGGAATCCCAGTGTGTGTGTGTGTGTGTGTGTGTGTGTGTGTGTGTGTGTGCGTGTGTGTGTATGTATGTGTGTTTGGAGACCTGATGGAAAAGAAGGGAGAAATGGAAAAACAGAGTTTATGGACAGGATGAAATGTTGCCCAGGAGAGTGAGAGAGTAAGAGAGCTGAGCACCATGGCCCATGAATGTCAACGCCTTCTCACAGCCTCACCGCTCGGCTGTGCTAACTGGCCCTGTACAGGGTCTTTCCATCCGTGAAAATGTCAAAGGGAGACACTATTTCAGTGTTTTGGGTCTGTGTGGATGATTACGTACACACTCAGTGTTTCTGTGTCTGTGTGTAAGACTGTTTGTGAACATGTGTGTGTGTGTGCCCTTGTGTATGATTGTGTATGATTCTGTGTGTGTATGCTGGTGTATGCTTGTGTATGGTTGTGTGTGTGTGTGTGTGTGTTGATGTATGATTGTGTATGTATGCATGTGTGTGTGTGTGTGTGCATGTGTGTGTGTCCCCAGACAGTTGAAGAGAAGGTGGTGTATGGTTATCTGGGGCAGGTATTTGTGGGTGTCCTCCCCTGTCTCCTGCAGCTGTGTGAGGAGATGCTCTATTTAGACACAAACACACACACACACACACACACACACACACACACACACACACACACCAGCTGCCTCTTGACCACACACTCCACTCCACTCCTCTCCTCTTTGTTCTTTTTTCATCTTTTTTATTCTGTATTTTCTCGTACCCTGTCCTCTTATCCCTGCTCCTCCTCTCTTTTCTCTTCTCCTCCTTTTTCATCCTCTCATTTTCTTTCATCTACTCCTCCCTTCTTCTTTCATCTGTTCTTTCATCACCTCCTCTACGCAGCCCTTTCCTGACATCCCCTCTCCCCTCTACCATATCCTCTATTGTTTTCTTCCCTCACCCCCTCTCTCCTTTCTGTGTTCTCTCCTCTCCCTGTCTTCCTACCTGTCCTCTCTGCTCATCCCCCAGTCCTCTATGGTCCTCCTCAACACCCTCTTCCCTTGGGTCCTCAACTCTCTTTTGCCGTCCTTGTCTCTGTCCCAGCGTCCTGCTCCACAGCCCTCTCCCTTGCCCCTGAGCCATAAAGCCTTTGAAGACTCCACCAACATCAACATGACCAGCTCATGCTAATTCAGCCATTCCACATTTACATTTACATTTACATTTACATTTATGCATTTAGCAGATGCTTTTATCCAAAGCGACTTACAAAAGCTACACAAACACTAACACAATGAAAGAAACTAACAAAGAGTGCATATTGCTAACATAAAAACTGCACTATTTTAAGTTGAAAGTACAATAGTGTAATAAAAAGTGCAGTAAAAAAGAGAAAAATTCTATTAATTCATTCTATCAATCTTCCATTCTATCTGTCCTTGTCTTGTTGTTATATTGTTGTATTGCAGTTTATGGCTTTATTTACACTGTCATTTACTACTTTATCCTCTTGTTTCAATTTTCTACCACTCACTGTCCTTTCCAATCATTATTCTTAGTAAAGTACATTTGATTGAACTACCTCTGAATGAAATATAAATAAATGTGTCTTGCTGTGCAGACCTGCCTCCCTTCATTTCTAGACACCACTCTCTCAGTGCCTTTTCTCTCCTCTTCTCTACAACTCTGCTTTTTGTTCTATCTCCTCCTCTTCACTTTGTGTACCCATCCATGTTCTGCCAGGGAAACAGTTGCCATGAGACCGCATCTTCCACTGCTGTACACGGCAACGCAATTTTTTTCCCTCTGTGACAGACACAAGACAGGCACCCCGCACAGCTATGCCTTAAAAGCCTTTCGACCCGCATTTACACTCTTGTGCATTTACACACACACACACACACAGTCAGTCTATACTGCTATGCCTTAAAAGCCCTCTCCCTGAAACTGGCCAGCTCTGAGTCCTGTCTTTCATTGGATATCAAACATCAAAGATGACACACACACACACACACACACTGAATGCCCTCTTAATGGAAGCTACCACACTCTAACAGACTCTCTGATGAACCCATACATCTATAGGGCCCCATCACAGAAACACTCAGGTCTCTATTTTTAACCTCTTTCTCTCTTCATCTGTCCATCTCTCTCTCTTCCTCTCCATCTCTCTCTTCTTCTTCTCTCTCTCTCGTTATGCCCATCTCTTAGTATTTACTTTTGCTGCTAGCCTGTAAAAGATCCATTAAGGTGTTATGTATATATGAGTGCATGCATATATGGTAAGAACCTGTGAGAGAGTGAAGCTAAGTAAAGCGATGTGGCTGTGTGACGTGGGTGTGAACGTCAGATTTGATCCTGACTGACAGGACTCCTTCCTCCCCAGGGGAGAGGATGGAGGGGGATTAGAGGGAACCAGAGTATGAGGAAAAGGATGGTATGGCAGAAGATAAGAATCATGCATGCACACACACACACACACATACATGTCACAAACAAACGTGCACACATGCCACACACACGCACACACACTTCTTACTGTATAATATCCTCTGCTGTTGTTGTTTTCTTGAATCTACAACTATTGTTGTTTTGTTGATTGTTTTTTTTATGTATGTGCAGAGGGCTCCACACTGGTGTCCAATGATGTGAGGGATTATCACCTCTCAGCACTTGTGTGTTCTGAAGTGATCCAGGGATTCGCTGAAGGACTTGTTGACATTTTCATAACATTTTCTTTTTTTTTTAGAGACTTACATACATGACCTTCTGTCTCATTGGTCTTGGGAGCAGAGTTGTGTAACATGCACAGCTGTGCATGTGGAACACTGGTAAACCTCCCTATCAATACCTTCAGCAACCTTTTTGACATGTTACGGCAATAAGAGACGGCCTTGTTTGTTTGTTTTGTGTGCTAAAACAGGCCAATTGTTTGCATGATTATAGGGCTGCATTTTCAACATGAATATATGTTGAATCCATTCTGGCTCTTTAAAGCAGCACTTTATTAACATGTTAATCTAATTTGAAAAAAAAAATCAAAAATAAAGGAATCATTCCAAATGAATCATGCGAAATTCCATACATGAAAATGTCAGGCCGACTTGCATAATGGGAAGCACAGTCACTCATTTTGAATTTGTGCAAATACCTGTGACTAACAACATTCTCACTGCGCTTTCATCATTTGGTTAGTTTTTGTTATGTAAACCAGTTTAAAGCCTTGAATTCTGAACACTCCTATGTTTGATTGACTTGTCATTTCCTGTTCTGCCACAAATGGACAACGGAGGTTGGAAAAATACAAGCAAAAGTTTCAAAATACAACAAGCATGCAGCACTTCTGCCCAATGCCAAACTGTCGGGGAAACTGCTACGCTACCAGCTGAGTGATCCTGGCGCAACTGCTGCGTTTGAACTCGTCTTCTGGAAAAATGCTTAAAACCAGTACTGTCTGTCACACTACAGAAGACACACCCTATACAGCAGATGAGACAGCAGAGATATTTCTGATGTCTAAAAACAAAGAATGCCTCTGCTTGCCAAATGTGGCATGTGTGCCAGGGGATGCTGACCCCTGTCTTACAGTAAGAACATGCTAGTCAGATGAAAATGTTAAGGGATCCTGTACTCAATGCCGATCCAATGTTGTTGTGAAGTTGTGGGTTTGAGTTTGGGAATGGACCGTGCTGGATGACCTGGGGCAAAATCACATCTCCAAGGCAAAGAATCACTCGAGGGAAATTTCTTAATCACTCACATCCTCCATAGTCCTACCCACCCACAACACCCATTAAAGACTCACACAGAACTGTGCCACACCCTTAAACACTCCCTCATTCCACTGTGTCATCTTTTTAGGCAATCACACTCTCCATTGCAAGTTCTCACACATTATGTAGGCCTCTGTTTATATTTACATCATAGTGGGTAAATTTCATCTGTGCTAAACACTGTATAGTACAGTCCACTGACTGCATTTCTGACCTACAATCACATACATGTAATGACAAAGACAACATTAAAACCTTGCTGATCCATTACTTGTCATGTACTTTCAGATGAACTCAAATTGTTCCTGTTTTTCATGTCCTTAAATGAAGCAATTAAAGTATCGCAAAACATGTCCAAACAATAAATGACAGAAATCATCATAAACTGATGATCCATTTATAAGCTCATCATTGATAACATCTGTCTGTTTGGGAGGCCAAAGCAGACAGCAGACAGTATTGGCCTGGTTTTCTTTTCGCCAGGCTTTGCCACCCTGTTTCAGCGCTGGTGTTCAGCCATCAGTACCGTAATTGCCTGTGACAGTGTTTTCACGAAGATCCCGCCTGAGAATGATGTGCCTAGATGGTGGAAAACCACACAGCTTTGAGAGAGATCTACAAACCGCTTTGAAGTCTGCGCATGCCAAATTTGGTCAAGCTATTTAGCGTGGATCACTGTCAGTATTACATCACCACTGCAGATGATGCATACTATATGCTTTGGAAAGATCTTAGAGTCACGTCTTACCAAACATTGTCAATAGTGGAAAACAATATATATATATATATATATATATATATATATATAGACATGCATACATACACACATACACACTGAGGCATGGATAGTCATTTATATACTATGTATACATTTGCCCAGAGGACTGAACGTGCACCATTCAAATGAGGGTGAGTTTGCCTCTTTTCTATGTAGAGTGCTGCACATATGCTGTGCTGGGCCTCTCCCTTTATTTCAGTACCTTATGAAGCAAAGACGAGTGGCAGGCCTCTACAGGAGAGACTGAGCTCAGCTCCAATGATGTCAGTCTGACTTGGATGGTTTTTGGAAAAGATGTCGTGCCAGAGGCAACTGAAATTCCACGTTCCACATACGCCTGCTCACTACACACACACACACACAAACATTCACACACACACACATTAATGCATGGACACACACACACACACACCATCTCCATCTCTCTGTCTTTCTCTCCCTCTTTTCATTTCTCTTTTCCCCCCTTCCCTCCATTCCTCCTTCTCCTCATTCACCTATCGCATTTGTTTTTTCGCTCTGACTAACTGCTAAAATAAACCATCCTGACGTGTCGGAGCCTCTACGACCAAACAATGAATTTCTTTATTGTTTCTCTCACGCTCCTGCCCAGTGCGCTGTCTCCATGGAAACAAAATAGGGGCCCAACTCTGTTTTAAAGACTTGAGGGGGCCATGTGCAAAAATAGACCATGTGTCATCAAGGTTGCCCATGCTCACGTCCAACAAAACTTCACTCTCTCACAGCTGTGGCTCCTTGGCTGGTGTTTGCTGGGAAATAAAACACACGTGTTGGCATTATAATGACACTCTCTGCCCTGTTGTTTCTCTTACCTACTTGCTGGAGCTGTATTAGTGATCCCTGCTGGGTGAACAAATTCTCAATAAATATATTCATGAATAAAAATAAAGATCCAGAAGAAGTTGAAACTGTTTCTTGTGTTTTCTGAGATGAGTTCCCAGTTAAATGCAAGAAATGTGTGTCAAAAATCACTTATCATATTAACTCAATCAAGGAGCAGTATTTATACATTGCCACATCACAAAAAAAAAATCTTCTATGTTACTTAGCAACCAAACCAGGGAATTGTGAGTCAGAGCTTAAATGGGTTTCCTGTCATCTAAAGCCATGTTGAATTCAGTTCTTTTTGCTTTATTGAGTCGTTAGTCTATTAGTCGTAGAAACCTTAAATACAACGGTGGGGAAAAACGTTGTGCATGGAATGAAAAACGGATACATAAGCATGACAAACATTAAAATGAAAAGAAGGTATTCTTCTGGGAAAGTGGATGTCTATGTGTGAATTCAAGACTAGGTTAGACTAGGAAGGACTGAATCCAGACTGTATTTATTCCTTAGGATCTTGGAGCAGAAAAGCAACATATATATGAACTTGTGAAAGGAAGAAAGAAGGAAAAAAGAGAAGACAGAAGAAAGAAAGAAAGAAAGAAAGAAAGAAAGAAAGAAAGAAAGAAAGAAAGAAAGAAAGAAAGAAATTGGTTTCCAAAGAAAAAGGCCAAGGCCATTTTACTTTACATCAGCACCAACTCACCAGGCAGTAAGGCCAACAACCACACACACACACACACATAGTATGAGCCAGCTCTGAGATCAATGCCAACAGAAACTCCCTAACTACCTCAAGGCGTTTGTTTTCCCACTATGAAAAACTCCAAAAAGTGCATGTAACACACCAAAGGGACAGTTATATGGACCCCTTTACACGACACACACACACACGCACACACTGTGACACGAGAAATTAATGCACATATACTTATGCAAATGCATGTTACTAAATACACACACACACACAGTATTCATGACAATTCTTGGCAGTTACACACATTTCTCACCTTTACACCTTTACACACACACCACGAATGCACGCACGCGCACTCTCCCACACACACAGACACACACACACACGCACACACATGCACACACACACGCACACACACACACCCACACAAATGGTTTATATCCTTCTTCCTCACCATCTCATTTGGGATCTCCTCATTTCCGATCACTGAAAATTTTCAGTGATGGAAAACCCTGACAAATCCTCCTTCTCCAAACCAAAACACACACACACACACACACACACACACACACACACACACACACTTAGTGCTCCACATTTCCACTCAGAAATAACAACATCTGCTGATTCCATTAGCTCATCGAACCCTAACCCCTTGAAACTGCTCACACAACCATCAAGGTTAGTCGAAAAAGCCTTTGTATCACCAACCAAATTTCCAAAAACAACACCAAGAGTGGATATAAATAACTTGACATCATGGGCCAGGTCCAAATTCTAAATCTGATATTCTCTTCAAGCTCTGCAGAGGAGGAAGTTCCCTTTTTAAAACCTTCAAAATCTCTACATTTTTTTAAAAAAGTTTTCACTTCTCCATTTCCTTTTTTATGACATTGACCTGAAGGTATCCTCCAAGTTGGTTGTCTTTTATTTATACTAACTTCCACTTCATATAAACAAATAGTGATGAATTCAGAGCATAATCTCACACTCAAGCAGGCCTTTGCAGTCAGGTAATTGTCAAGGGAAGTCAAAGGAATTCTATTTGACAGCTGGTTTGGAGCTCTGCTCACAGTTTACATATTTCATGAACCAAGTTTAAGAGCTTAAAATCCTTAAAAAACCTAGTGTCTTATTTTCATATTTACTTTTATATAATTGATTTTACAATGACTGATGATTTCAAAGGTGCATTTCAAAGGTGCGTGTACATGATTAATCAGTTACTATATCAAATTTAGAGGTAATCTGTAGATTAAAGTTGACTTTGAACAGGCCATTACTGGTAATGATGTTTAAAGCAACTCACTCTGTGTGACTCACACCTTTCTCTTCCTCATTTCTCTTTCATTGTGTACCATATACTTACACCTTATAGAACTTCATAGGGCAGTAGTCATGTACACGCCCACACACGCATATGCACACACACGCCCACATACACACACACACACACACACACACACACACACACACACACACAGTAATGTTGCCAGATGTGACAAACAGTGGGAGAAGTTTCTATGTTTCTCCCCGGGGACAAATGATTCATATGTCATGCTGCTGAGAATCCATGAGATGTGAACAGCAGGTATCATTTTCATAACTTCTGTTACTGTTCAGAAAAAATGTGTGTGTGTGTGTGTGTGTGTGTGTGTGTGTGTGTGTGTGTATCCTGTCTCAGAGCTGGCCGCTTCTATGTCTCCACAGGGGTCTCTCTCATTTCTCTCTCTCTCTCTCTCTCTCCAAAAACATCAGTCACCACATTCTTAGCAATGGATGATAGACTTTACACAATTGAGTAAAGATTGATAGGCGCTGGCAGGTCCTATCTAAATATTTTTCTTTTTGCTGGGAGGTTTTTCTATCAGCAGGGACTGTGTGTTGAGGGTGGGAGTGGGGGAGGGTTGCCAGCACTGGGATCAACATGGTAGGGTGGTGAAGGGTGCAGTTCCACTCCAGATGTGCTGCCCAGAAATACAGACACGTGTTCACTTGTAGGGTGCACATAGAACAAATGCATGCACACTGCACACATATAGGCATATAGATTTTCATTTAGTCTAAATGAAGCCAAATCTGTGTTTATTAATAAATTATTAATGTTAATAAATTCAGTCAGCTGAACACTCAATAATTCTCACTTCTTTCTTCCTTTCAAACATGCATTTTTATGGTTTTACAACATAGCCTATATTGGACACAAATGACTGCATTCATACAAACTACGACACGAATATATTAAAACAAAAACTGCAGTTTTGCAGTCACATGACGTATAATGCAGGATTTTTTATTATTATTATTATTTTTTTTTTCGTAGCCTATTAGGTCTGACGCCTGCACACACTGAACATGGTAAGTCGGTTCTGAAACCCAGGCTCACTCCTTTATGCTTACAATTCCATGCAGGACAGATTCAAATGTAGTCTTCCCCAGAGTTCAGCTTTGACTAACGCTACCAACATCCTTTTGTCTGATTGCATATCTTCCACGTTACTACATATTCTCACCATTGCTTGTGGCTGTGTGTGGCCAGCAACTATGGGATAGATAATGTGCAGTAAACTTTCAGCCAAATTGATCCAATGTATTAAGATAATGGGAAAGAAACAGTGGTGCGACAGCACAAGAACAGTTTATTTGAAAGTGAAACTAATGAATTTGTGCATTTTAAGTGGATTTTCACACAAAAAAACAGGCAATAATAAAAAAAAGAACAATCCCGGGAAAACCGGTAAATGTGGCAACAGTAGTGATTGTACGATGGTGACAGTAATGGTGGCAACTATTTACACTGAATGAATGTCATCACAACACATCTCCTCCCCTGAGAGAACAGAAAGAGAGAGAGAGAGAGAGAGAGAGAGATGAGTGTGGTGGGAACTATTTACACTAATTGAGGATCTTCAGGTCTGCTGTATAACAGTGAAAGATTTATTCCATGTCGTGTTGTGCTCCTACTGTAACCATGGCGCCGGACACAATCCAGTGAGCACAGGGATCACTAGACCCAGTGAACAGATCCGGCACAGATGTGGGCCTCAACTGGCACATGATCAGCAAGACTATGCAATCATTTTTAACTTAAAAAGTCCTTCAGTATCCATCACAAACTAGTCTCATGAGTGATATTACGGGTTTTTCTGCACTGTACTATTCCTTTTGCAACCCCCCCCAAAAAAAAAAAATCACACACACGCACACACACACAAACAGCAAAGTCCATTAACTACACATGCAATGTTTGTTGAATTAGAGTAAACTAAAGGTCAAAGGGCAGGAAGCACTGTAAAGTAAAGGTCAGAGGGCAGGACTTACAGTAACCTACAGATCAGAGTTAACAACCCTAATTATCCACCACCATAGACATGAATGGGCAATAAGGTTTAAGTGTTGATGTTTTCATGTGAGTGGAGCAAGTTATAAATATGTTACTTGGCAACCACATGCTCCAGTAACCACAACAGGCCATACATAGCTTCAAAATAATAACACCGGTTGTTATTAGTGATAGCAGGAATATTATTGATGACAAAATGCCTTTGTCAGCTTGCCATTTTTTCAGAACTACCTTTAAATACATGGCCAGTCAAATAAAGTTTGTTTATATACAATGATCACTGACACACACTGACTAGAATTCAGAAGAGAGACTTTTCTTATGTAACCACTACACCTGTGTGCTCCAGTGCTGCTGCCAACTGCCAATATTATTTTTTTCTTTCTCTCTCTTTCTTTTCTTTAAGTTTTCCTTCTTTCTCTTTCTTTCTTTGATGTTTATTACAGTGGTTTTATTCTTTCTTTTATTTGTTTCATTCACTCATACACCTACAATGAGTGAATGTGTGTGTGTGTGTGTGTGTGTGTGTGTGTCTTTGGTATCACTCTTGCCATATGTCCTAACACCTGATCATTTCCTTGACACTCTTCAACAGTGTGATTAAAGAGGTGATTCAGGACAACGGATGTGGGACAACATCCCAGTGTTCCCAGCTATATGCCACAGGTTCGTAGCCGTGACTTAAATAGCATATGTGCTCACACACATGCTTACCTGCACACAAAGGAATATACACACACACAAACATATAAGGTATCACACCACACACACACATCAGGTATCAAAACACACAGATACACCCTAGACCCCTTTACACACACTCACTCACACACACACACACACACACACACACACACACACACACACATTTACATTAGCTATCTATCGGACTAGAGGAAATGAAAACACAGTAAACAGTGGGGCGTGTTTCCGTGGTTACATAATACTGCTCTCTACCTTTGAGGGCCATGGAGTTCATTAATAATCACCACCTGTGGATGAAGAACAGGCTATCCATGAGTAAACCTGCATTCATTAGAATCTCTCTCTCTCTCTCTCTCTCTCTCTCTCCCTCTGTGAGTGGGTGTGTTTGTGTGTGTGTCACTGTGTGTAGGTGTGCGTGTATATATGTGTGTGTCTGTAAAGTGAAAGGCCTATGTCTGACAAATTGACAGCATGTCTCTGGCATCACATAACAATTGGCTACAATGGAGCAGTGGTGACATATGAATTTAAAAGTCATGATTTAGAATGAGCAGGAGCCACAGTAACACACACACACACACACACACACACACACACACACATGCACACAGGACAGACAGCAGCTACAATAACACATACAGTAGCATGTGTGGTCGAGGTGTGTGTGTATGTGTGTGTTTAGCCAGTCACTCTCTCCGCCCTTCTCCTCTGCCTGGAGAGGCCTGATGAGGGAGTCTATTAGAGCTGCATGATGGGCGCACACTCTAATTAACCAGCCATAGTAAGAGGCCCTCAAGAGGAGGAGGAGGAGGCAGAAGATCGTGAACCTGCCTCACAGGCCTGTAAACACCAGCTGGTTAAGCCCCCCCTTGCCAGTCTCTACTGCTTTGCCAGGTGCTTTGGTTACGTACACAGTGATCCTTATGCAAAGCGTCAATGTGCCCCGTTCTGTTTTGAAGCTTTTGTATTTAATGCCAGCATTGTGAATTCACACCTGCACATGTGAATTTGTTAACAAGCCAAAGGATTAGATCGGCAGTGATATTCTCCACAGCATGTTGATAATGAACATGATTTTGTATAAACATTAGGTAGTGTGTTGAGGTGGCAACAGTGAAGTTGTAAGACCCATTATTCTGTGCTCCAGATACCGGTGCAAGTGGCGTATACGAAGGTAAAAATCTTGCATACTGGGGGAGCTGTTGCTCAGTGGGCTAAGGTGTCATACCATAAACCCGGGGAGGTGGGTTAGAGTCCAACCCAAGGTCATTTCCTTCTCCATCTCTCTCTCCCACTCATTTCCTGTCACTCTCTACTTCAGAATATGGGCCAAAGCTATCTTGCATATTATGCCTTTAAGGTAGCCTAATGGACCAGACTGTTTCACTTCTCTACACAAAGAGTCTGGAAACTCTTGATGGGCATACGTTTACTTTGTGGTCAGTGCGTGGGCACTTTGTTTGAACTTTAAACCTATTGGTTTTGCCTTTAGTATTTCTGTTTACCTATTGGATGCTAACAAATGTAGTCGAGGAAACCAACGACTTTGGACAGTACCCTGACCACTACTGTAGCAAAATGCAATATTGAGCTGAAGTACTAGGCATTGCTAATCTGGCTAAGTCTAAGTTTCCACTGCATCAAGCCTTGAACACTATGCCTACACAACCAAAGGTTAAGCCCCATAACCATCTCTTTCTATGGATCTATGGTAGAATATCACAAGCTAGTGAAGTCTCATGCCCACAGAGTGAATCACATGTAGAGAAGTGGGTGGACAGGGAATGGGACTGCCCTCGATTAAGGGGTGTGTGTGTGTGTGTGTGTCTGACTGCCCTCATCTGGTCTCTAACAAACAACCTCAAACAGGTTGGACCAATTAGTCGCACTAAGAATGGCAATGAAATTGTGTTGAGGATTTAAGGGTTTTTCCCCTCTAGCTGTTGATATGGAGTCTTCTCCAGTCTCATGTTTCATGTTTGGCACATGAGCTGGTTAAGAATATGTCTTTATAAAGATAAATAATGGAGAGGGAAAAAAAATAGAAAAAATGAGATGTATTAGTCGTCGGAGAATCCAGTTATCTTCATGAGAGGAAATGACATTGTCTTCCCCTGCTGTACATGTGTTTGTGTGTGTGTATGTGTGTGTGTGTGTTAGTTGGGAGGAAGGATGCAGTTGATAGATCCTCAGCATCCCCATGAGTCACCATGACGACACTCAAGGGAAACATGAGAGACTGCGATAAGGGCTGCTGGCATTTTCACGGAGTAGGCCTCTGGTGGTGTACGAATGAAAAAAGTGAGTGTCGCTTTCGCCTTGAAGGAGCTTCTCTTCGAAGTTTGCTTTTATTCTCCTTTTTCTGCCGTCACTGCTGATGCTGCTA
>JAIFZK010000014.1:15482500-15515000 GCA_027481765.1 Tenualosa thibaudeaui
TGTGTGTGTGTGTGTGTTTATATGTAAACATTTGAGGGAGAAAGGGTGTGTAATTTAATACACCTTCTTTCACAGTTTCCGTCCACCTGTGGTTGTCCTTGGGAAATAGTATGAATGAACAAATTCATAGGTGAGCACCTGATTGGACAAGCATTATGGGAACTTTTTAACTGTGTCATCTGGGTATGACTACATTGTAATGAGGAGAGATTTGTGTGGACAAATGGTAACTTGTCTCTCTCTCTCTCTCTCTCTCTCTCTCTCACACACACACACACATACACAGAGAGAGAGAGAGAGGGCATGTTGAGGTAAGGTCTAAGTAAAATCACAACTGTGAACATACCTAATTCACCTGTGCTGACTGGGTTCTGTGTGTCTTTCAGAGATACTAAATCTGTGGGTGACGGTCATGACCAATCACAAGTAGCGTGTGTGCATGTGTGTGTGTGTGTGTGTGAGAGAGAGATGCAGAGAGAGAGAAAGAGAGAGAGAGAGAATGTGTGTGTGTGTGTGTGTGTATGTGTGTGCGCAAGAATTGTAGGTGTGCAGTGCGTGAGTATCGTGCCAAACCATGGCAAATTAACCATGGTTGTAACTGCCATCGTTAATGCAGCAGAGGAAATACAATTTGGACAACTAGTACTAAACATGTGTGTGGCCTTTCTGCAAAGCTTTGATAAACCAGGAATATGTTACTTCATATATTATGTAACCTGCCTGCCTGTTGCATTCTGGCAATGTACTGTTCTGAGTCTACGCTGGGATAGAAAAACACACACATCATCAATTCTCAGCTATGGGCCCCTCTACTCTGGGAAGCACAGGTCTTCTGTTGACTACACTGATGCTGTGGTCCTATCCGGTACCTACAGATAGCATCTGTTTATTGGCCCAGTCAACATGTTCTGACATTATGATGGTGGACACACTCCTGTATATGATATTATTGATGTTACTGATGTTATTCTTTGGATGTTTTTGGACATTTTAACCTTAAAGTATAACACATAGCTCATTTAAGTCATAATCCCCAACAGGATATATAGGTTCCACTCATTTTAGAAGAATGGAAGGCAATGGATGTCATTCATCAATATCTTTCATTTGTCCATATGGTCCAATTTCAAGTATTGACATTCTGTAATCTTTTATAACTGCAAAACCAATGACAATGCAACCACCAGCTAATTTGCACAAAGCATTATGGCATGAGTGAGACTGGCATTGGTTGAAGGTAACATCGTGGCTGCGATTCAATCGTCATGTCAAAACTACTAACAGCCCCAGATGATTTGTGGGTGTGAGAATGGGTATTGTACAGGAATGGTCCCCCAACCTTAAGGACCACATGCATCAGCTCCTGATTGTTTGCATAACCGCGTACGTCTGTGTTGCCCCTGCTGACGTCCACAGGCCTCTCACTGAGGCAAACAACCAGAGTGTTCTTAGTCACCTTACGGTAACCACCGCTGGAGAAAAAGCAAACAGAAAAGACAGAAAGATGGAGAAAGAGAGAGAGGAAAAGTGAAGACAGTGTATAGTCTTAATGTGCTCTTTCTTCTGTGTTTGTTAGGAATGTGTGTTGATTTCAGGCATGTGTTTGTGTGCTTTTTTGTATGTGTTTATGTTTACGTGTGTGTGTGTGTGTGTGTGTGTGTGTGTGTGTGTGTGTGTGTGTGTGTGTGTGTGTGTGTGTGTGTGTGTATATGTGTGTGTGTGTGTGGTGGGGGTTGGGGAGGCTGGGTGATGACGAAACAGGTGGGGTGGGGTGGGATTTCTCCCTGTGTGTTTTTGGATATCCATGAGCATAAAATTCTGAGGCAGGAAATTGGGAGTGACTCACTTCCTGTCTGCAGCTTACAGACTCCCGAAGCGGTGTCTGCGATGTCCTCAGAGAGCAGAGAGGTGCAAGGCAGTGCAAGCAGCTGTCTACGCACACTGCTACTCAACACAGTTTAGATATCAGATAGATGGAGACAAAACAGATCCTATTCTCACCCATATTGGGAATTTTGCTCCATTTTCCCTGGAACCCTCAAGAACCGCACAAGACTCTTTGGGATAACAACGTAGAGAGCCCTTTGTCGCAACTGGGGGGAGGAAATAGAGTTGCATGAACAGACATCATTGACTCCTCCTGGAACCGTGACTCCTCTAGCTGTGACAGATTATACTGGAAAATCCAGTATATTTCAAAATGGGCCACATTTGTTTAAGGTACAGATTTAATAGATAAGGATCACATCAGATGACGAACACATTACTGAGCTAGCATGCTAATGTGATGCCATTTATTTCTTAGCACATTTATTTCTCTTCTATCTGACCAGTCTGACCACCTTTTCTGCACAGAAAAGCAGGGAAGGGGGGTTGATCTGTTTGGTTGTGGAGCACAACCTCTAATCAGCCACAATCTATTTTGTCTTCTCTTTTCACTCCTCCTTTTTAATGTAATTTTTTGTCTTTCTTTGTAATCTAACTGTATAAATGTGGAATCCATGTAGCTTTGGTCTAACCAGAGAAAGCTGCTTAACACAGAAATTCACTGGCTCACTATTTTCCTGGAGCCTAATTAAATTGGTCATCATGGCATTTCCCCAGTTGATTGACCTCCTTCAGTTTTGATTGCAATTAACACAGGAAGATATTTTTTTTATTTTACTTCAATTATTCTTCCAAGAATTACATGATTTCAGAAAGAGGAAACCTCTGTCATAGCTTAGATTTTAATCTTTTTTGTTCAATTCACCCTCCATCTCCATCCAGGCCTAGATTCCCATCAGATCTCATGCAAAATTACTCTTTCCCCTTCCAAACTCTCTCTTTCTATCTTTGCTTCACTCTCTCTCACTCACTTTCTCGCTCTCTTTCTTCCATCTGCCTCTACTTTCTCTCTCTCTCTCTCTGTATTTCTCTCCCTCCCTCTCTCATCTCTTTCTCTCTCTCTCTCTGACCAACCATGAAATATGATTAAGATCCAGTCTACTGAGGCCTAATTGTGGGTTCTTGTTATTGTGTGACAAGGTAATGGATATTGACGAGAGTGGGCAGAACTGCCTTAAAAATGATTGCTCCACCATTTTCCTGTGTATTTGATTAAAAGTGGTTACATAAGAACCTCCCAAACACTCAGTGGTGTGTGTGTATGGAAGGGGGTTGACCAAAAAATAAGCCCACTGACAATATGACCTCGCCTCTTTTGTGTGATAGGCATTGTGAGGTCACCTGACAGAAGACCATTTCCTCACTCTGATAGGATGACTCATACAAGCCCTGTGTGATGTCAGACACCTGGTGTACGGCAACCTTAGCTCCAGTCAGTCTGACCATCATCATCACCATCATCATGTCCTGTCTCCTATTTTTCAACATGAAAGGTCACTAGTGCATGCACGAGTGCATGCATTCTGTGTGTCACTGCAATTTCTAATCTATGGTCTTCGTTAATCTACAGATCCCATCATGTTTGAGGTGTTGCTATGTGAGATGGAAATTATGTAGAGTGAACATTATGTGAAGATATCCATCCTAATTATTAAGACATGTAAACCTCAGGAGATACATCCACCTTTCATGGGACCTTTCCCCAGTAGTGTTAGCGTGTGTTAAGAATCATGATATTAGTGCTATGCAATCTATCAAAGCATTCAATGTTACAACCGCGTCAACCAGCATCTGGTAAATGTTTGCACATTTTATCTGCATAATGTGTTTCTTTTAACTTTTAACTTTAACTTTTAACAGTCTGGGACTGTTTGGTAGTATAGTAACACAGTGCTACCATGCCTTTGCAGACGATGATGCTTTTAGACTACACATGCATGCATTTGTAGACCAGAAGATATTGACGTGTGTATGTGTGTGTTTATATTTCCACTTCCTTGGCTATTTTTCCTTCTCACCATCAATATGTGCACATGGCTCCTCTTCCGCCCCTGACTGGAAGGGTTGCTGACGCATTTACTGGATATTCTGCAGCGCCGCACAAAGAAGACGGAGGACACCCACCACATGACTAGTGCTTATGAGGACAAATAGCCATTTAAACAGCTCCTAGTAGATCAGAAGGATCTGCAAATAACAAATGTCCATAGAGATAACTATGGGCACCCGGACACAAAGATACACAGAGACTTAGTTACTTACTCGCTTACTCACACAGACACACACACACACACACACACAGATCAAATACATTATACATTATGTTATATTACATGCTCTCTCTGCCTGTTTCCTCTCTGTGTTATAACAAACTCTCCTCATGGCGTTAAAGGTCTTTCATACTAGCACGTGTTTACAAATTAAACTGACCCCTCTTAAGTCATTTTGTGTCAGTTTGCATGCATTCAAACACAAGTGTGTGTATATGTGTGTTTCAGAGTATTTGTGAAATTGTATGTGCGTTTTGGTGTTTGCAAGTGTGTGTGTGTGTGTGTGTGTGTGTGTGTTTGTTTAAGCAAACACCAGGCTGCTTCTTTCTCCATCAGGCTTGCAGTAAACTAGTCTGACAGTAAATGGTGCATGTGATGGCGTGATGGCATCCTCCCTGCCAGGGATGTCCACATTAAAAGTCGGCCCTGTCTATCCCCCAACCTCCCCTGTAATTACACAGAGAGACCCCCCATCCCTAGCCCTGAAACAGAGAGAGAGAGAGGCTCCACAGCTGGGCGGGAGGCAGCTGCTTCCACAGGCCCTCATTCCTTTTGCTAAGCTGATCCCATTTCAGCTCATCACATCTCAACTCAGCTCAACTCAACATCCGATCTCATGACACCCACTCTTTAACCAGCCCGGAGAGAAATAAGATGGAAAAGGAAGAAGAAATTGGGGGTTGGAGTGTTTAGGGAGTGTGTGTGTATGTGTATAGCTGGAGGGGGCTCTTAAACAGGGCCCCTGCTCCGGCCTCTGCCAACAAGAGCAAGAGATCTCTGACCTGCAAGCTGCTAGGAGCCCCAGATAACCCAGAGGATCTCGTAAATCCTCTGCGCACACACACGCATATACACACACACGTGCAGGGGTAATGAATTAAAAAGGCCCTTATTAATTATGAGATCTGTAGAAGCCTTTTAAAAGCTAGGCACGGGGATAGATAATGAAATGTACCTCCCTATAGAGGCTTTCTGGAGGATTTCACAGCTTGTGCTGGACATAAAGTCAGGGCCTGGCCTGGCCCCAATCAGACCCACATCTGAATCAGGTCACATTCAAACCCAGATGCAGGCTGGTTCTGTGCTGGAACAAAGCCTGTATGCAAGATGGATCAGTACCAAAAACCTGCTCTCTTGGTCACACAAGCTACACCAGATGGTTCTGGTTTGGATGACCAATGCCATAATTTGGGCCATTTTCGTAAAGCTAAGCTGACCAGTCCGCCTTGGGTATGATGCTCAATGGTCCGATTCTAGATGATCTTCAGTCTGTGCTGTGTGGAAAGCATGTGCGTTGGATCAGAATGAATGCAAACTCTATTAGAATGGACCTGCCCCTAATCTGGCACATATAAAGACAGCTTCTAATTTGGTGATTTTCTGCAGCTTGTTAAATAAAATGCCAAAGCAAAGCAGATGTTTAGCATAGACTTGATACTTGGTGCTTAGTTTGTACTGGCTCAAGGCCATTTTTTGATGACATTGGTACCAAAGCCTGCTCTGTTGGCACCCACGGGGCCCAGATGGGCTCTGGTTCTGGTCTTGGCTACTCTCTGGGTCATGTTCCCTAAAACCTAGCTGACTAGGAATACAGCGCCAGGCCTGGGATGATCCAGTCCCAGCTGTTGAATCTGTGACGGATCAGAGAACTTCAAGAACTGTACTAGTGCCAGCTGCATCATGGGTAATGGACTTTTTCTCTCTCTCTTCCTCTCTCTCTCTCTCACTCACTCACACACAAATGCACACCTCCTTCTGTCTCAGTGGTACTGAGTAGTGGGAGGGCACTGATTTATGTTTTGGGTTTTTTTTTTTCTTGTCCAGGAAAGGTCTCCATTTTCGTCACTGGGACTCACAACGTCACCAAGGGGACTGAACCGACCAGCATCAAATTATAGGACTGAGTTTATTTTTGTTTATTTTACATGTTTTAGCTAGAATGATAAAAAAAAAAAACATTGGAGGTTTTTTTTGCATCCTATTCCTAACCGAGCTCCACTGCACAAAACACCAGATACAGATATTTACTGATTCACTGATTTACTGATAAACATGAATACAGTGTTGGAAGGCTTAGTAGTAGCTGCATGGCAAAGAGGGAGAGGATGCTGTTGGCTATAACAAAGGCAAAAGCATCAATTCGACATGGCATGATGAGGACATGTAGAGTGATTAGGCCTGTCTAATGCTAACAATATGCCCACCACATGTCTGCTGTTTTACAATGTTGCATCTTGTGTGTGTTTTGCATGTCTCGGTTCTTTTAGTTTTCAGGAAGTAGCTCTAAAATAGACCAGTGATGTGGTCATGCAGTAAAGAGGTTGCATCCTGTTGTCTCCTTGTTGCTCTGTGTGCATTTGTTGTGTTGATTGCTTACAAGGTGTGCGCTCATTTTCCAAAAAAAGAAAGAAATTAATAAATGGCAAATAAAGAAGAAGAATCGTCCAAATGGTCTAAAGGGCAATCCTCTCTTCCTGTCAGCCTTCCCGCTTCTGACAAACAATTTATAGAGACTTAATGACTCAACGACTCAACGACTCATCATCATCATAATCAACATCTTTTTTTTTGGCATCCACATCACAATCCAGGCAAACAAACTTGACCGTAAGTCAGCAGCAACCAGCTGGCCCTGACGGTCAATGCTGGAGCGTCTGTCTGCAGGACATTCCCAAGCAGTCCGCCTCACAACCTGAGCTGCAGTTCAGAGCCACCATGACCATAACAAGAAAATGGTGTTTACACTGGAGAAAGCCATGTGCAGCTGATGTTGGCAAGAAGCAAGAGGTAAAGCAGGTTTAGGTAGGGCAAGCAAGGCCTTTAAAATCATGCCTTAAAAACCCCTTCAGCACACACACACACACACACACACACACACACACACACATTTACGCCTTTGACTTAGGAGTGATTCCTGGACATAAACATTACAGACACCAGACCAGACCATGTGGAGCTGGGGATTTGTAAATGCAAGTGAGTGTGCACACACAGATTTGTGCACTCACTCACACACCTACATTAATATATGCAAATACAAACACACACATAGTCATGCAGCTGCAAACAAATACACCACGTCACACACAAACACATACATGGACACAGCCACACAAACACACACCTACATATGGTCTCCCTCTCTCTCTTCATACACACATACAACACTCACAAAATCATCCTCATATATGCACATACAAACATACACATATGAGACTTCTCAGAGACTATTACAAGACTTCCACTCCTTGATTCATATCTATGGCACATGCTTCCACATTAACACATGACTGTAAAAGACAAAAGACAATCTACAATCTAAAATGATCAGTCTCCTGTTGCTCCTCGACCCATAACCAAAGCATCTTTCAGACAGAAAGAGGGAGAGAGGGGTCTAATCCTGGCCAAGACTAAGCACAAGGTAAAAACATGGCTCCAAAACCAATCCCTGCTAAATGAATGGTGAGAACCAGAACTGGCTGGCTTGCTAGCTTACTAGCAGTGTATGTGTGTGTCTTTGTTCATTTAGCCTGTCGGAGTCGGCTCTACATCTGAAAGAAAGCCAGAGCAACAGAGCTGAACAAACAAGAGGGAGAAAGAAGAAGGGGGGGGGGGGGCAAATTAATCCCAACAATAACAGCGCTGCCTTGGCTGCTCTCGTCTGCTCTCGTCTGCTATTGACGCTACAGTTGTGCCCGCACAAGCTGTGAACGAGGCTTAGCAGGCGCCCAGCGGACACCTGCTGTGGGTCCTTCCTGCTTGTGTGGGAGTTTGGGCAGGGAGGCAGGCCGGGGCAGGACTAGAGGTGCTTTAGATCCAGGAGTGGGGCAGCAAAGGGCAGGATGGAGGTGGGAGCGGTGAGGGGGGGAGGGGATGAGGGGAGGGGTAGGGGATTCGCCCCCAGGAGCGACAGCAGCTGTTTCCAGGCCCGGTCTAAGCCATCTGTCCTGTTGCCATGCCAAATTTGCAGAACATTCAACAAGTGGACCCTTAAATCCATCCACTCACCCACCCCCCGATAACCCCCACCCTTCCTCCCTCGGTGCCTGGCTCTCCCCTCCTTGCTGCCTCCCGACACCCCTCACTAATCCCACAGTCATGTACTTTTGGCCTGGACTACCCCCCGTTCTTCCTTCATTACACCCAAGAAACACACACACAAACACACAAAGTCATGCAAACTGCACAACACATGCAGCAACACACACACACACAAATACACACACATACACACACACAACTAGTTAGAGACAAATGTCACACCCACAAAGAGACACATAGACACACACACACACACACACACACACACACACACACACACACACACTCACTCACACTCAAACTCACATAAACCGAGTTTGAGACGTGGCGATTCCCTAGCAACGCTTGGTCCAGTGAAAGAAGTCGACGACCAGAGACTGTGTGTCCCTCATCACTATGTGAGGGAGATGGATTAGTCAAACAGCAGCTGAGATGTGGGACTGGGCCTGTCATTTCTGTGTGTGTGTGTGTGTTTGTTTGTGTGTGTGTGTTTGTGAACCAGGCCTCCCCTTTCCTCTGCTGCTGGTATTTAGTTTCCTTTAAAGTTTAGTTCCTTAGTTTCCTGTGTGTGTAGGGGTGTGTGTGAGTGTGTGAGAGTGAGGCCAATTCGTGTGAAGATTTCAGTAAAAGCTGTGATAAATGGGTTAAAAAGATCTGGCCATCAGGGCCATTCTCATTTGTCACATGCATCTGTGAAAATGTGTCCCCGTATTTGTAATCTATTATTCTGCACCCTTTACGAGTCAGAGAGAATGTCATAAAAAGGCACCCTGCAGCCAGAGCCAGCAGGCTTGTGCTGATCTGGGGAAAATCAGGAGACATGTGTATAAGCTTAGCACGTGTGTGTGTGTGTGTGTGTGTGGGGGGGGGGGGGGGGGGGGGTTGGGGGGGTGTAGATGCTAAGTTCCTGCTCAGGAAAAAGGCCTCTCCCGGGATCCTACAACGGCTCTGAGACCAAGTCAAAAAACAGGGTCCTCCATCAGGGGTCCTAAGAGGTCCTGTCCTCTTCTCTCTTCCCGCAAATCCCCAGTAGTAGGGAGTGGAGCAGAGAGGAAACCACTCTTGAGGTTCTGGGGAAACAGGCCAGGCCCAAACAAGACCTTTGTCCCCAGCAGCGTGCGGCGAGGCTGGGGAGACACTGCTGGAGTCTGGGCCAATGAACACCAGGAGAGGAAGAGATAGCGAAGGAGGAAAAAGAGGGAGGAGAGAGAGAGATTGAATGAAGGGAGAGGATGAGTGGGCATTTCTCTTCCTCTCTTTCTGTTGTTGTTTTGGAATGAGCAGATGGGCAGCTGGTGATAGGAGATTAGAGTCTCTATCAGCAATGGTCCTTCAAACTGACATTCTGCCCACGAATCTCCCAGCTCTCTCTCTATCTCTCTCTCTCTCCATCCTTCCCTCCTTCCGCCTCTCTTCCTGCTCACTTTATCAAGCGATAGTTGATGTTGGTCGTTTCGCTCTGATGAGACGACCTTGGTCAGCCCCAGCTGGGGTAGAGAGGCCAGGCTTTAAACTCTCTCTCTCTCACACACACACACATACACACACAGTTGTGTTGCTTGTTTACAATGGCCTGAAGGTTTTGATGGCCAGATGACCGGACTGTGTCTGCTTAGTGTAGTGTCTAGTCATTGAAATTACTACCCTAGTGCATGTGCCAAGACACTCACATAAACAAAGACTTGCACGTGCAGAGATGCGCACACACACACACACAAACACACACACACACACATACACTAACTTTGGTAAATTGTTCCATCCTTGAGTATTTAGAACTTTGGGTCATAATAATGGAGGAGACAATGTGATATTTTTCAACCAGTTGAATGATTTATTGAACTTGAGCAAATGACACCAAATGTTTTTCTCTTTCTATTTTCTTTTTCGTTTGCTATCTTAGGAGATGCGTTGGACTTGTAAACAGTGAAAATGATAAAATACATTTTGTAAAACTCCTTACAAGCAGTGTATGACCAGGAGTGAGCAGGCTTATCGCCTACATCTCCCCAGTTTAAAACAATACATGTCATTTTATAGCTTTGACTCTCTCCTATGTACATAGATACAGACCTGTGTCACGGATCGCCCATGAAACATTATGTTCTTGTATTTTTTTATTCTTTTTTATTTGTTTATTTATTTAAGAATTATATGTACATCCTTTTAACCCTGGCTGCCAGCTGCCAGAGGGTAACACAGTTAGAATAATAACTTGTTTAAAATCAGGAGTCTACTTTGCTCTTGTCTGGTTTTTATTTACCTTAACTGTAAATCAAACTTCAAGCTGAATTTTTGCAACTAAACTCTTACAAATAAAGTTAAAACAGAGTTCAATCCATTGTCTTTCTCATAAAAAAAAAACTTATCCAAAACAAAAAAGGAAAAACAGAAGGATAAAAAAGAAAAAACAAAATCATATTGCACTTAAATCAGGATAGCCATCCACACAGCAGTGGGCACTGGGTGCAATATGGTTGAGATCTGGCTCTGATCCGGCTCAGATCTGTGCCAAATTCATCCCAGTGCCTGCTGCTGCCAGTGAACGGACCTGTGTCTGTGGTTAAGGAACAAGGAGCTTTCAGCTGAACGCAGAGGGAGATGCATCCAGCCAGGGGTCAAAAACAATAAATAGGCAAAACCATTTGTACAGGTAAAGCATTTTTTATCTCTTTTCTGTCTCTTCACCTTTCTTTATCTTTCTCTTTTCAAAAGTCAAAAAGGGCAGTTGCCCCCCTGTCGTCCATGGAGTGCAGGTCCAAACCTAATACAAGCATAACAAGACAAACCTCTTAACATGTTAAAAAAAATAAGCTGGGAAGCTTCATAGTCGAGTGCGTTAGAGTCCTGAGAATACTGCCACGTCAAGCTCTACAGGGAGCTACAATGGATTGCTTATTGGCTCTACGGACCAAAGCCAAGCATGGGGTCAGGGGCTGTGCAGTCTTAAGTCTTTATAGACAGGCAGATGGTCCATGTCCAGGTGTAAAGGGTGGAGGGTTGAGGAGGGAGTGTGGCAGTCCTCTTTCCCACAGTTTGGTCCATCCATCCATCCATCCATCCATCCATCTATCTATCCATTTGATGTGGGTTTGTTTTTATTTTGTCATTTTTTCAGTCTTTCTCTCTGAGCTCTGACCAGCTATAGTCTTTAGTCAGGAATGAACAGCTACTGGTTTGCAACCTTGCTCCCATCCCCGCTGTGAGAGAGGGGTGAGGGGTGGTGGCTGCAGCTATGCTTGCGGAGGGAACGCTGTGCTTGAGAAAAAACAAACAAACAAACAAACAAAAAAAAAACAAGTGCATCGTGGGCCAAGAAGGAGAGAATGGGGTGTCAAGCTGCACTGCTGTGGTGCTTTTTTTGTTGTTTTTGTGTATTTATTTTTCAGTAGAGCTGAAGTCAGAGACTTATGGTCGTATCAGTCTTCTCCTCTGCTGCCACGGTGGTTCAGATGGTAATTTATACAGTCAGGAAAGCATGTGTGTGCTCGTGTGTGTGTGCCCGTGCATGTGTGCTCGTGTGTGCTCGTGTGTATGTGTGAGCAAGAAGCAAGCTGAATGGTGATCTCTGTGTCGTACCAACAGGCGCCGCCTCTTTCTCTTTGCAGGAGAGGGAGCAGAGGAGGCTCGGAGAAACACCAACAAACAAATAAACAGCTGAGACAGACAAACAAACAAACACAAAGAAGTAGAAGCGAACAGTGCCAGACTGTCTCTCCCGACCTGAGGAGTGTCTCCTCAGACTCACTCACTCCACGCCTCACTCTCCAGCATGTCCGGGAAAAAGCAAAAGAACTTAAATTAATTAAAAAAATAAAAATAACAGCAATAATGTTCATGTCAGTCACCATGGCAACGTTTCTCCATCAGACCCCATGAGGGAATGAAGGATCTATGCTCTCTCTTTCTCTCTCTCTCCACCCCGTGCAATCTCTCCATTCTCCAGTCCACGTTTTGTAAACAACACCGCCCCCCACTCTCGTCTTTTCCACTGCTCTTCATTCGTCGTTCCATCACCTTTTTTGTCCACTGTCCCTCTCAGATAGGATGGTGCTCTTTAAAAAATGATGATGAAGATGATGACAATGACGAAGGTGATGATGATAAGAAGTCGACGAAGAAACGGAAACTTGAGAAAGGAAGAAGGCATCCTCCCCTTCTTCTCCCTTTCCTTCCTTTCTTCCTTCCCTCCTTTCTTCCTACTCCTCGCTCTGGGAAAAAGTTCCCCTTCCTGCTGTGTCTGTTTCCCCACCAGCAGCGCTGTCGTTCTGCCACCTACGAGGACGAGGAGGTAGTGGAGGCGCTGCTGGCCTTCTTCTGGTTCACCAAGTCCAGGTAGAGCTCGGAGCGCAGGAAACGAGGGTAAGAATCCTTCTCCATGAGGCCGAATATCCGCCGCTGGGCCAGGTCAAAGCAGGACCGCGTGATGTTCTGAAGGTTCTCCTTTGTGTGCTCCCGGGTGTACGAGTCCAAGTTCACCTGGAGAAGGGGAAACAATGGGGGAAAAAGGAACACAGACAGGTTACTTTTCATTCTTCAGGCACAAGAAGAACACACTCAGAAACACTACAAAGAGCAGACAGTATGTACCTGACCTGGTTCTAAGCAGTCCCTGTTCTAGATTCTTGTCTTGGGAAGCCCCTCTACATCAGTTTTATTAGGATCATGCTGTTCTAGATCTCCCAACTCCTACACTAACAACCCCAGCCCCCACCCCCCCACCCCCCCACCCCCGTCCCCCACCTGTACCCCTTCACACTCTCTATTGCTCCTGCTGCTGAAGCCGCTTCAATTCGAGTTTCCACAAGCCTGTTCCAGACACTGGGAAAATGAATAACGTTTGCTGGAGCGATTTGGCAAGTCAAGGGAGGGAAGGAAGGGGCCAAAGCCAGGCTCAATTGGTCAGGCATGACCTCACATCCTCCACGGTTGAAGTCAGTGCTTTCAGGGAACAACACTTTTAGATGGGTTTGAGTCCCATTACTCTCACTAAATCTTTGGTTAGATTTAGGTTCTAAAAAAATGCTCTCTGATGAGCCCAGACAAAACATTTGGACTGAGAGACAACACTGCTAGTTGTTAAGTGTCTCACGTGGATCAAATATTTTCCAGAAAAACTCCTATTTGGCAGAATTGATGCCTGAAGTGCTAGATTTAAACATCTCCTTTCAAAGCTTGTGCTCTGAAGCAGTGTGCCACAGACAGACTTCCTAGGTTAGTGAATTTGCATTTTCATAATCTGTCCAACATTTTGAGTTACTGGAGTTCAGGTGATTAGGGTCAGAGTCAGGACTTGAGGACAAGGCCTGGACAGAAGTATAATGTTGTACATGTGGTTTCTGCTTACCTCTTTGCATGACTGGATGGCGATGTATTCAGCAAATATCTTCTTGGCTTTGGATGCCATCTTGGATTGAGACTTAATTTTCTTGTAATCCTCGCACGCCAACCAGAATTCCAGATTCTCCTCACTGAACTCTGTGCGTAGGAAGGCTCTGAATGCGGCCAGTCCATCTAACAAAACCGAAAATGAGAGAGGCAGAAAGGGAGAGAGAGAGGGAGAAAAAAGAAACTTCTTATTAGCTGGTAAAACATTCAAAACCATGGTAAGCACACTTTGAAGTGAAAAGAAACCCTTTCAGCTAACACCATCAGTGAATCACACCATTCCAGACACACTGAGACAACCGGGGGGGAGTTTAGTCACGTCCTTGCCCGCGAGTGCTAACTTGCTCTGGCAACAAGCACTAATGCATCCTGCCACGCCACCCCCAACCACACACACACACACCTCCTACCCACACTGACTAAGACAAACATCAGATTTCCCTTCACTGTGGGACACTTACAAAATTTCCATAGAGGCAGTTTTACTAACGCTACCGTTAGTCAGCTTAGCCAAAATGAGCGAAGTTGCCTTCCCTCCACATAAACCCTTTCTGTTTTATGCCTCTTTTTGTGGAGATTTTTTTTCTTTTTCAGGGTTTAGATGCGTGTTAAACAAATTGAGGAAAAGGCATGAGTTGGACAAAAACAAAAGAATACGAGGAAGTGCAGTCCCACCTCGCTGTCTGCCAACAGCCTTTCCGTTCCCATGCGTCCCTACTCTGATAAGGCTCTAGGAGAGGGGGCAGCAAGTTTATTATCACAGCTTAAACAGGACAAGAGGCGAGAGGAGACGAGAAGAGAAGAGACAAGAAGAGGAGAGGAGTGAAGCCTGCCTCAGGCTGAAGAAGAGTGTTTAAGTGTAATAGTAATCCTGTGTGCTGTGTGTCTCCCCTCAGGCATATGGTGGCCGTTGGCAGCTAACCGGAGGATGGAATAGGATTTAATTCACTACATCACGATGGCACTCGAGGTCATGACTTATGGATACAGGATAAATATAGAAATGCATGAGAGATTTTCTCCACTTTTATAATTCTTTCTCTCTCTCTCTCTCTCTCTCCCATACATGGCTCTATTCATTGTGCAGGATTTATGTGAGTGCAGTGGTATGTGTAACAAACTGTTCATTCACTTTACTCCAGCCCGCATTCTCTCTCTCTCACAAACACACACAGACTTGCGCCTGCACACTAACACACACATATGTATGCATGCACAAACGCACACACTCACACACACGCACATACGCTTGAATCTCCCGAATGCACCTAGACTCCACAGCAAACCTGCACCCAAACTTTGCATGCCTGTCAAACCCAGCAACAATACAATCTCAATTAAGCACCACATAACACACCACTTGTGAATTTCTCCAACCATCCACAAATGCAGTGACAATATATTTACTAATGCACAGCAGTGTGTGTGTGTGTGTGTGTGTGTGTGTGTGTGTGTGTGTGTGTGTGTGTGTGTGTGTGTGTGTGTGCACGCATGGTTGAAAAGGTGTAAAGACAGAGTGAAAGAGACAGAAATAGGGGGGTGTTGAGACTTACATTTGTGGACCAGCAGCTTGTCCAAGCTCTCGCCCCACTTCATGGCCTCCTCCGGCGTGGGTCTGCAGATGAAAGCCGAGCGGTTCTTTAACAAGCCCATTTCTGTCAGGTTTCGCATTGTGTGACCCATCCGAATCCTCCTTCTCTCCTGCTCTCTCTAGATTACTCACTCAACCACTCTTGTTATGGTGCTCTCTTCTCTTCTGTGAGTGTGTGTGTAGCTGTCGGTCTAACACTCGCCTCTGTGAGTGTGAGCTCAGAGCGAGCAAGTGTGAGTGAGTGTGTTCTGCTCAGAGAGTTTGTGTGTGTGTGCCTGTGTGAGCTTGTTCAGTCTCTCTTTCTGCCTGTGCTCCTCTGGAGGCTTGGTCTTATACTAGCCACTGTGAGGCTGAGAGAACAGGAGAGGGAGGGGTCTGCGGCCAGCCAATAGGAATCTGCTGACACTCACAGGACACGCCCACAGCCCACTCCACTTTTCATTCTCAATTTCTCCCGCCTCCTCTGCCCCCCCCTCTCTCTCTTCTCTCTTTTCTTTCTCTCCCCCTCCTCTCTATTTTTTGTTCCTATCCCTCTCTTTTTGCTCTATTTCTCTAACTTTCTCGTTCTCTTATGTCTCTCTCTCTCTCTTGTTTGGGTTCTATTTCGCTCTAGTTCTCTGTCCCTTGTTCCCTCGTGTCTCTCTATTTTCTCTGTCTTTCTATGAATATCTGTCTTACTCTATTTTTTTCTCCTTCTCTTACCAGTTCTCTGTCCCTTGTTCCCTCTACTCTCTCTCTCTCTCTCTCTCTCCTCTCTCAATCTGTTTCATACTCTCTGTCTTTTTTAGTCTTTTCTGTCTATAGGTGATCAGAGTTCAGGAGTCTTAGGATGGGTGTTTCACATTACAGTCATTATCAGTGGTACATCCTTATGTCCACACACACACACACACACACACACACACACACACACACACAGACACATACATATACTGCATTTGCACATACTTCCTACGTCTCCTATCAGTGTCACATCATTACACGCGCTTGCAAATGCGCACGCACACGCACACACACATACACAAACCACTGACCCTTATCACTGCCACATCTTAAGCCTTGCTACCATGAGCAAAACATAAAGCATTAATGTGCACACACACACATACAAAAGGTGCTTAGCCTTTCCTTAAAGATGCACGCTTCTCTTCTCTGCATTTCTCATTTGACTCCAAGCTCTAAGTTTAGTTTCTTTATCAGTCATGTGGACACAGAAGTGCCCTCTGAAGAAGGCGTGTGCACGAGGACCCAACACAAACCTCTTTGTGATCAAAAACAAACATTGGACTATTTTTAACTCCTAACACCCAGAAGGCAAAATGATCATGGAAAGTTTTTAGAGTTCATGTTATTGAGCCTCTCCTTCTCTCACAATTTCCTTCTTCTCCTCACCAAGTGTGTGTGTGTGTGTGGGCATCTTTGGCTTCAAATCATGTCGAAACTTGTTAATAGTATTGCGATCTAATAGGAATCAGGGAGGAACAACAACCTCATAATCATAGGTTTGATCCATCATGTTGCCACGCCACAAACTAAGTTCACAACTTATTCTGAACCGTAGTCTTATTCATTAAGAAACACAAAATCCTACTGGCTTAACACTAAAGTTAGGCGATCATCCCAAGAAAAGGACATCTGCTTCATATCATACAGCATTCCAAGCTTGCCATTCCAAAACTATTGTGAACACATATCTACACACACCCCAGAGCTCATGGCAGAATACACTCCTGGTGCTTCTGTCCCAAATGCACTGCATTCTAAAAATAACCTCCATTTAATTTGGCTCCATTTGTCTAATAGATTGCATGCAGATAGATAGTTCCTTTGCATATAAATAATTCAACATAATAATTCAGGAAGCCTAATCAACTTTAATTTAATCAGTCGTCTACATTTCTATCTATTCATCCATCCAACCCTAATGACCTCTTTCTCTCGTTCTCTCTGTCTGTCTTTTATTCCCTTCTTTCTCTGTGTCTTTCACCTGAGTGTAATCAATGTTAAGTATCTATCTGTCTATCAGTTCATTTCTAATCATCTCTCTCTCTCACTCTCTCTCTCTCGCTGTCTTTTTTGATCACCTAGAACAACGAGCACATATCCATCTCCAAACTGCTCTCTCCCTCTCTTTCTCTCTGTCTGTCTCACTCTCCTCTTTCTTTCTCTCCCTCTTTCTCTGTCTGTTTTTTCTCTCCCTTTACTGTCTCACCCTGAGGCCAGCTGGGGTGAGAACCACACAGGGTTCACCCTCACACTTCTGGAGACACACACACACACATACACATGCACACTTATTCACACTCACAGTTAGTCTAAGCAGCTCTCACACACCACTCATGTTCTCCCAGACACTCACACACTGAGCGAAAGAGATGGAGAGAGACTTACTTGACACTTGACTTCATGGTCTTGTCAAGTTTCCCCGCTGGTGTGCTTCCCGGCGACTCATTCCTCCGTCGCAGGAATGCCAGTCGGTTCTTCATATCTTTGGCCCTACACATACACACATAGACACACACACACACACACACACAAACACACGCACACACACAGAGGGGAGAGAAGAGAGGGGAAAACAATGCATGAATATGGGTTGGGTCTTCAAAAGCAAAACAAAGCAAAACACAAAACAACTTGAGTGTAGTCATGGGAAAAATATGATCTTGCTTTAGGTTCCCCCTCTCCCCATCACCGCCCCCTTCATTCCAAGGAGAAACTTAGAAGTCCAGATCAATCCCACATGCTCCAAATGCAGACAGAGGAAGCAAAAGAGAAAAAAAATGAAAAAAATAATAATTAAAGAAAAAACAATAATGAGAAGAAGATGGCAAAAAAACATTTTAGTACATTTTAGTCTCCAGAGGAAGGTAGGGATGTCGCCACAGGCTAAGCTTCCAGAAAGAACCAAGGAGAGGAATACCACTCAAAAAAGATGCCTCACTCTTCAATTCTTCCCGCTTGCTTGCTTTTCTTTCTCACGCCAATCTCTATCTGTGGCAGGCTGTCTCTCTTTCCTGTCGCTCATGAGAATGTGTGTGTGTGTGTGTGAGTTTCTCTCTGTGTGTGTATGTGCCCTGTCCTGTCAGTGCTGACGATGAGGCTGGTCGTATGAAAGCAAGAGAGGGAGTGAAGGGAGAAACGGAGTGCCACTCACTACACCATAGCATGTATCAGCCTCTCCTGCTTGGAGGAACCCGGAGAGGAGGGGGGTCCCCCAGCGACGTTGGCCGAGGGTCGAGGCCCACGAGACGGGGGCACGGAGAGCACAGCTGCACCCTTACATCTTATCACTGCTGCCACTTGACATTCACATACAGTACACATGCACACACACACACACACACACACACACACACACACACACACACACCTGTAAACAGACTCACAGATATCTCTAGAGGGCACAGCTGCACCCTTCATCTTTAGCATCATTGTCCATGACAAACACACACACACACACACACACACCAATCTCTAGAGAGCTACAGCACATGCACATGTCCCTCTGCATCTGTTCTCACATTTCTCTCTGACCTCTCATACACACACACACACACACACACACAAACACAGGCCCCATTGCCCACTGGGACCTAGGAGCCATTTCCTGGTTCTGTCTGTCTTCCATGGGGAATTGGCCACACAGAGCTAGGCCCCACTGCCACCTGGACCAGGTCACTGGGTTCCGCTGAGAGGATGAGCCATCCTTTGCGCTTTCCATTTTTGTCCCTCCTCATTGCCCCCCCCCCCCTCTCTCTCTGTCCCTCCCTCTCTCTCCTGGCATTCATGCACTAATGAGGCCATTTCAGGTCTGATTGTGTGTGTGTGTGTGTGTGTGTGTGTGTGCGTTGGTGCACAGACCAGGCCCTTTATGCCCCAAGCACCCTCTGCCTCTGTGCCTATAGGCAAACGTATTGACAGGAAACAGGAAGCCAGACAACTATTTACAACCTAAGCAGCATCTGCTCTCCAGAGCTTTGGGACTCTGGTTTAGATTCGGCCGGCATCCGGGCCATATGAGGCCCAAATCTGGATTCTATCTGGGCTGATGCTCTTCCTGACTTCTCATCTGGGACACATGTGTCATGACGTGACCAAGAGACCAAACAAGTAACAGTCTCTCTCTCTCTCTCTCACACACACACACACACACACACACACACAAACAGGCACACTATATGAAATAGTATGTGAGGCCTTGAAGATGCATTCCAAATCTAGGAGTTTAAGGACTCTTCATGACCAAACAATGAGCTCAAGAGTAACTTCAGCAAAGGATTGAGAGAGAGAGAGAGCATGCAAGAGAGATAGGCATCGCATCATGTTTCTCACAAAGGCCAAGGATAGTTTACCTAATAGATTTCTCCCTTCCCTTTCTCTCTCTCTTTCTCCCTCTCTTATCTCAGTAGAGCAAATGTTGAAATGTTGTTAGTAAGCAAAGTTGTGTATGAGGTGGTATCCGGTTGAGGCAAACCTCCTCATCACCGGATGTTTTTGCACTTGTCTGCCAGCCTGTCTGTCTGTCTGTTCGTTAGTCTAGGACGAGGACATACGTGACTGAAAACAAAACCCAACCAGGGGCTATCAGATCGTGATATTATGATCCCTCGCCCACACGCCACTCTGCTGCAACGTGCCCATATGCATACAAACACACAAAGGTTTTTTTTTTCCCGACTCCACGCGTATTTGCACCGCCCCGACAGACCCAAGTAGTAGCATGTTGCAAAAACGCCCAAACAATTACCGCAGATTTAACCTTAACGAGTCCTATTATGTCATAGTACCTAGCACACCTTGCACATAAAAACTAATTTCCACTTGTAAAGTAAACAAAATGGAACGTTTTAATTGACAGGGAATGGACTTGGTGCTCCCAAAGCAGCCCCTGGCTTCCAGCGAGTAAAAACTCCGCTTTGGCGGGTAAAGGGGATTTAAGGGCCCTATTGCGGTTAATTAGTGGAGAGGAGACGCTCTGTATTCTGCATTCTTGCGGCACCACTCCGCAAATAGTAGAGAGAGAGGGAGAAAGAAAACAAACTCCACACGACGACACAGCGCAATCATGGTCACAAGAGGAATGTGTTTGATTGAGCTATTTTTAGCGCTCCATGGGAATTCTGCTTGGTGGATGCAGCAACCCCCCATCCTCCTGTGTGTGTGTTTGTGTGTGTGTGTGTGTGTGTGTGTGTCACTGGGGAAGCTGCATGTGACGAGGGGCCTAGGCTTTTATGTGCCCTGGAAAGTATTTGCCAGTCCAGTGAAACCAGCTCGCATCTGGGTCTGGTTTCAGTATGGCCCCAGCAGCTCAGGATGCTAAACTAAGTGGAAAGATATGGCATTGGAGAGATGCTCACACACATGTGTGTGTAGAGAGAGAGAGAGAGAGGTGGGGGGGGGATATATATATAGAGAGAGAGTGAGTGAGAGAGAGAAAGAGAGAAAGGGGAAGTGGTGAGAGAAGGAAATGTGTTGCCACTTAAGGAAACTGAATTGTGTTGACTGAGCTGAATGCAGTGGAATCATAACATAAATGACTGTCTACTGCCCCCATGTGGGCATATGCATGCACTGCAGCAGCAGCCAGCGCAAGCTGCACAGAAACATGCAGAGCTGTAAGACGCCTTCAGTTCATTTTTATGTGAGATTAACACAAAAACCATCCCAATGTATGCTTATATTCTTCACTGAAGCGAAAGAAATGAAATGACTAAAATCTCAGCATTTTTCACAATGTAATTGTCCGCTTGGGGTTGAGTGTCTAGTATCTCGCTGAGGGGTGTTATTGTCAGATAGTCAGAGAGCTCCCAGTCCAAACACGGTTACACCCAAAGCACAGCACCATTCCTGATGCATGCATTCCAGCATTCCAACACTAGAAGCACATGCTGGGAATTGGGGGAGAGGAATTTGCGGATCGTCTGCGAGCACATCCATCAAGCTGACTTAATCCAATCAGATACTCGACAAGTGAGCAACGGCAATAGAGACACTGGTGCTGGTGATTAATTTAAATATTGCAGGACCCTGAGTGACCTCAGTTTCGCCGAAACTATCCACACTCCCCTTGAAATACAGAACCCCCACCCCCTGCACACACACACGCACACACCTCCATCACCATTGATGTCTTATTGCTCTGAGGTTGCATGGAGAGAGAAGGACACCCCAGGAGATATCCCAGAAACCCTACCCCAGTATTCTTTCATGCCCCTAACTTAACGTCTCCTCTCTCTGACTCCCACCCTACCCTCTTCCACCCCTCTCTCCCATCCTCTCTCTTTCTCTCTCAGATAGGAAGGAACACATTCCACACTGCTGTGCAATACTGTCAGTTCACTGGCTGTGTGGCGTCAAATTCACCCCAGTCCCACAGTCCCCCTAATGGTGCAAAAACAGCCTGCTGCTTGTAGCAAATATATTACAGTGTAGGGAGAGAACGAGTGAGAGAGAGAGTGAGAAGGAGGGAGGGTACAGCTCATTTAATAAAGTGAACTATGGAGCAAGTGGCCATAGATCAGCAGGCCTATGCCATCAGCGTTAGCTGCTAAACAGGCTGTTGAATGTAGCAGTGGCGTTTTGAATGTCTGAGAAGGAGGGTGATTGGATTGCCAATAGTGAAATGGCTGTGTGAAGGGTACCCAACTGAAAAGAATCCCAGGGATTTGAAACTGACATGCAAAAGTATGAGGCAACTTCAGTGCATGAAGCAGTAACACAACAGCAACCTAATGACGAATGGGATATCCAAGCCAGGTCTGGGCCAAACTCGACCCAGACAGTCATGGTGTCTGGACACTTCTGATGGTGAGTCTGACCACTGATAGTGGTCACTGACTCTCACTCTCTCTTCCACTTTTTTCTTTATCTCTGTTTTCCTCTATCCTCTCTGCTGCAGTCAAACGATCTTGGACTGCAGCATGCATTCCTAGTGATTATCAATCAAACACAGCCCCATATTATCCTGTCCATAGAGAAACATACACACACACACACACACACACACACCACTCCTCTCTAATCAAGCGGAACAGGGGTGTTCCCTCATGGGACAGTTATGAAATTAGGATGCTCTGATCGTGTCATTCAAACGAGTCACCAGACTCTCCCTGATGTCAATCCTAGAGAGAAACAAGGGAAGGGGGGGAAGCTTCTGGTCCATAATTATCTCAACACTCTCCATATATTCCCACACCTCCTGGTTCACATTACGGCCTGTAATAGAACCACATGCTATTCCAGTCCAGGAGAGAACTGGGGCACTCTGGAACGTGTCCGCGAGGATATAGACTGGAACTGTGGACATACCATGTGCCTGTTATGCCAGCAGAACTGAGAAAGAGTATGATATAAAAATAAGGTTTTACTTTGTGCATTCCAAAAGCTTCCATAAGAAAATTATTGAGACCACAGCAATGATACAGGGTTTGGATCCATACTACCATACAGCCAACAATAAAAGGAAAGGTCATTGTGACATCATAAACAGAGAACACTGTCGCAGCATAAACCATGGGGTTCTAGAATCTCATGTAAAACATCTTAGATGTTGATGATCTTCCAAGGGTTCTAGTCTCCAAATCAAAGCTCCCAGCAGATTTGCTCAGGTGTGTGAAATTGAGGAGTTGGGAGGTTATTGCTCCTCTATCTGTGTTTGCTGTTCCTATGAGCGGGGCAGTCAGGGTTGTTTGTGTTGATTATGTGTCAAAGCTTGTACCTGAGCAGGGACAACCAGCCTGTGAGTGTGCTTGTGCTTGTGCATGTATGTGTGTGTGAGAGACGCCTCTGCTACCCGTCCACATAGTGGTATAAACACAGAGTGTTTAAACACTGCAGCTTCTTTATCTAAGGCTGCTTCTTTTCAACTTTCACCAAGGAAAAGTCATTTGGACCAGACACACTGATTCCATGCCTTCAGCGTCATGTTTTAATAGCGAGAGCACGTGGGGAAATTTAAAAGAAACACACACGTTGTGGAAATCCTTACTAACCAGCCCACACTGGAGGGAGCGCAACCATGCACAGCCTCTCTGTTGTTGAGCCAAAACAAATGCACAGCATGTAGTGGAAGCTAAAACCTCAAGGCTTGAGAAAGGAGAAAACACTGTCCCAAAGAACCTCTCTACACCTCACATTAATTAATCAGACACACAAACACACACACACACACACACACGCACACACACTCATACAGTATATGCATACATGACCCACAAATCACATAGGAATATAGGAGTCAAAAGACAAAAGTGCTGCACAAAATTAACAATAGGTTAAATGGGTTCAGCACGATCTCCAGAGTCAAACTTCTCTCTTCCTCTCTCTCTCCCTCCCTTTCTCTTTTTTTCTCCCTCTCTCCCTCACCTAATTTCCCTTCCACTGACACAAACCTCTCAAGACTAAGAAAAAGAAAGGCATTATGACAGAAGATGAAGAGAGGGAGAGAGAGACAGAGAGAAAAAAAGACAAAACCCAGGTGCTCCTACCTCTCCAGGTACCTCTCGGAGAAGTCCACCATGGTGTGAAACATGAATGTGTGTGTGCACAAGTCGACACAGCGGTATGGCAGGGGGTAGTCTCAGAGCGGTCTGCTCCCTGGGTAGGGTGGTCTGCGATCACATTCCTCTGGCCTCCCTCTGCTCTCTATGGGCTTTATATAGTACAGAGGGCCCCCGGAGGCGGGCTCTGGCCTCTCCACCAATCACAAGCCCCTCCCGCAGAGAAGATTGGCTCAATCTCCCTGTCTGTCTTTAATTGAGGCCTGGTCATCTGCCACAAGACTGTTTTGTTTTTTGTTTTTTTCTACAAGCACAACAAACAAAAACAAAAATGGTCAGGAGACGACCGCTGACAACTTTTACTGCCACTTCAGAGGCAGCCATGGAGTCAGGGAGAACCATTGTTATTACAGTTGCACTGTTGGAGACGTGGCCAGCAACTAACAGCCTCAGCAACTATCTAGGCACCCAGGACCTCAGCAACAAAACAGGGGGACATAGTCTCCTAACTAACAGTGCTCTAATAAAACTAATAGAATATTCCACTCATTGCGCTTCTAAGTGGTGGTGTTCATGACTACTGTGGAAAGGGTTAGCTGAGACTATCACTTCAGCTTCATTAGTAATTCTACTTTGCAGCTTCTGCCTGGTCCTGTACAGCAAAGGCCTTTGTCCTTGTGTGTGTGTGTGTGTGTGTGTGTGTGTGTTTGTGCGCACTTTAGTCACGTCAAGGCTTGTAGTAGGGGGAAGCCCGCACACACACCTGGTGTGTGTGAAGTAGCAGGTGTTGAGAGAGGGTCTGACTGCTGGGACGTCTGTCAGGAAGACAGCTGTCCCATCCCATAATACTTCTGTCCGTCTGCCTGCAGGCCAGGCCCCTAGGCGACTCGTCTGCAAGTCTGCTTGTTTTGCATCTGTCAGACTCAGACACACACACACACATTTGCTATCATCTCATCTCAGCAGGAGCTCTCATCCTTGACTGATCCACTTCCTTCCTTTCACAGGTTCTAACTTCTGCTGCGGTTCCTTTCGTGACTGATTTAGAACCGATGTGTGTTATTTCTTGTTGCTTATTCATGTGCAGTCTGAGTCTGAGTATACAGTCTGAGTTGGTGCCAGTTGGTGAAGTGGTAACAAATAATTTAGGCCACCAGATGTGCCAAACGGACCAAGTTGTACAAACAGCTCCAAATTTAAAAACTCAATTTGACCTCTGATGGAGAAAATTTCTCTCTGTCACGCACACACACACACACACACACACACACACACACAAGCACACTCTCACACACATTTTACCGTCTCTTCTCTTTTCTTGCTTTCTTTCTCTTTCTCTCTCTCTCTCTCTCTCTCTCAAACTGTTGCTGATACAGAAGTGTTGATTCTAGGCCAGTATTTTGTCTTAAAGTAGCCCACCAGTCAAGACTGACTCATGATACCAACTGCTGCCAACCATGGCACCACACTGGCTCACAGCGGGCACAGACACCTGGGCACATAGATGAAGAGGCGTGGGTAGAGGGGTGGCGGGTGGATTGGTCACATGGGAACTGAGAGAAAAGAGAGCAGAAATATTGGACTCTGATACCTGCCTTTTGGCTTTTGTTGTGTTATCCTGACTGGATTGCAGGTCTGTAGAGTTGTGCTAAGCTGGTCAAATAAAATCAATCAATCCATCAATATATGATAGGATATATGATAGGATCAGGATTGTTTTTTCACCATAAAGTCATTCTTTTTGTGGACCACTATGAATCAAGGATATCTTAAAAAGGGCTACAAAGCAGCACCTTTTCTTGTTACACCAGAGAGAGGAAGAAGAAGAAGAAGAAGAAGAAGAAGAAGAAGAAGAAGAGGCAGAGCATAGTGTTATATCCAGTATTCAACCACAGGCATGTAGTCTGACTAATGGTGGACTCATGGTGACTGTGAAACAATCTAATCATTGTAGGCCTGACCCTAATGCTATGGTGTTGGCAGACTGTAAAAACACTTCTATCCACTGGGCCCCTGATGGATGTCTGTCATGAGAGACGATGAGGCACTCTGAGCATCTGATTCACTCAAGGCCAAAACAAAAGAAGAATCTGCATTCAAATCTCCACTGGTGGAGCTCCCCCTTTGTGCTGATGGATGTCTAGCACGTTGACTTGGGATGATGAGTGTCGTCTGGATAATCAACATGCCAGGAGCTTTCTACAGCTTGCATATAGTGCATGTATCTGGCAGGACATATGGGCTGCTGCTTTTGATATTGTGTTATAAATTGTATAATATACATATAGAGAGAGGGAGAGAGAGAGAGAGTATACTTGTGTATATCCGTTTGTGTGTGAGTAGATGAGAAAAGGATGTACTGTGTAGACGTGTGATTGCTTCTGTGTTTTTGAATTTGGTTTCAGTGGCTTTTGAATAGTGACCATTGTTCACAACAAGAATAAACATTCAGTGTTTAAGAAACAAAAGGCATGACTGCATGGTAATGCAGGTTTTGTGTGCTCCAGTGGTTTTGCAATACACATCCATTCTAGCAGGCCTGGACAGGGAGGGTGCAATGCAATGGCTGGATTCCAAACTTCTCCATAGGAAAAAAGCAACAAACACAGATGTAATTGTGAGGAAGAGCAGGCCTACATACCGCTCTGTCACCTCCAAAATTATTGTCAGGTTTAATAAAGCATACTGCTAACCCACTGTCATCCACTGAGGCAGAAACCATAACACAGCAACACTTTCAGGATTCACACCGGCAGAAAAACAACCAGGTGTGTTGTTTCGCTCATTAAAACACACACTCTAAGGTGTAAACAGGGTGATGACAAGAACCGTAAGTCATTACAGCATACACCACTTAGTAAACACACTCAGTGAATCCTTCTGGATGATTCAAGTGGTAACGCTCTCGGATCCTTCGCCTCTCCACTGAGCTGCTGTTCATAGCCAACCAGCAGTACTAACAATAAAATAATAAATAAATAAATAAAAATAAAAAAAACAACTGCCCTCAAAACATGAAGTTTATTCATCATTTGGCTCTGAAGTCAAGCATCTCTATACACCTCAAATGCACCCTCACACTGGCCTCTCTTTCTCTCTCTCCTTCATGAGCGATACACTCAGGAATGTCTGAGGTGAGGAGACACGTATGCATCTCTCCCCTCTCTCCCCACCAGGCACTCCTCAGTGATGAGGCCATCTGAGGGCATCTGAGGTAGCCCAGGCTGAGGTGAGGAGATCTGGAGGTCTGGAGCACACAGTCAGCACTCTTCACAGCACAAACAACTTAGCCAGGAGGAGGGAGAGAAAGAGAGAGAGAGAGAGACAGAGAGAACAAGACAGATGAGAGAGAGGGGTGAGACGTTAAATCGGCACACGTGAACAGAGATCTGCTGATAAATTACAACCTTCTACCTCTGTCTCTAAGACAGAATAATGAGGTGATGACAGATCAAAAGATTATACAGAAGAGAGAGAAAGAGAGAGAGGGGAGGAAGAGCAAATGAAGAGTGAGAGAGACACACACCAAGACACACACATGTAAGTAGGGGAGTGAAAAGAAAGAAAGAAAGAAAGAAAGAAAGAAAGAAAGAAAGAAAGAAAGAAAGAAAGAAAAGATTACTCATTCATTCATTCTCTCATCCATTTGACTTCCTTGGCATTATGGATGTCTTATCTGTCATGCTAATAAAGCTTTTGGACTAAACTGGAAATCAAAAGAAAGAAAGAAAGAAAGAAAGTGGGGACAGAACAAAGAAAACTAAGCAGTAAAACTGAGGAGAAAGGAGGGTTTAAGGATGGAAGCGTGCCTTGAAGTGTTGGAGCGTGACTGTTGCGCTGTGGGTCACTGGTCATCGCCTCAGTGAGCCTAAAATAGAGCCGCAGACTCTCTGTAGTCCACTGAGCACGTGCAGCAGAGTCCCCCTTTGAGTCATGTCAGAGTATTAGCAGGAGTGTTTGCTACTCAGAAACAGCTTCCATGTAACACTGTGTAAAACACACACACATATACACCCACACACACACACACACAGACCTAAAAGTGTGTACGCACACACACACATACACACACACACACACATCCTTACCCACATGCACACACAGTTATTCCAACACACACACCAAAAAAGTGTGCACCCTTGCCTACGTACACACACACACTCATGCTCATGATTATGGATCGCTCACCAGTGTAAGGAAATGACTCAATTCATTCCATCTCGCCAAATCCTGTGGTCACAGCTGCCTAACCCACATTCAGTGAGGCCTGGGAAGCTTGTGGCATTTGTCGTCATCGCTCGTGAGCTCTGGGCCACATCTGGGCCACCTGTCGCCCAGGGTCAGCCGTGGGACTCTCAGTAATGGCTCAATGTGTCAGGACTGCAGTGCCACATTCCATAGGAGATGTGCTCAGAGCCTTGGATTGAACAGGCAAAGGGGTCTGATAGGGGAGTGGAGATGACATTCCATACTTGCTTCACACACACACACACGCACGCTCACTCACTCACTCACTGGCTCACACACATACACAAACACATACCTGTATACATTCTGCACTCTCACACACACACACGGTATACATCAGTATACACACATACACATAAACAGAGAGGGAGAGAGAGAGAGACATACACACTTGTCTGAAGTCACATACCCCAGCCGACTCAGCCGGATTTGATTCATGCCCTGGCCTGCCTAGTGAAGTAGCAAATGAAAGAACTGGATTGTGTGTGTGTGTGTGTGTGAGAGAGAGAGAGAGAGAGAGAAAGAGAGAGAGTGATGCATGTGCTTGTGCAGGATATCATTGGGAACAGAATACCTGCTGCACAGGAGGAGACACAGGAGTACAAAAGAAATCAAGAGCGCATGAAGGTCAGCTAGGTCACACTGCTAAGCCACTAACACACACACACATATGCACAAGCACACACACACACTCCTCTCTAATCACACACAGCTGCCTCTCACTGTTAAGTCCTTGACACAAGTCCAGTGTCTTTTCAGTGTCATTCCAGTTTTAAGTGGGACCAGACTATGGATTTTCAATTTGCATTGGCATTTACAAATCACATATTGCATAGCCCAGGGGGCAACCTCATTACCTCAAACTAAAGAACTACTTTAAGCCTCTTTTTTGTGCTCAAAACAGGGAAACAAACTGTGGGAACAATAAGGTAATATACTGACAATACAGGCAGTGTTTTTATGCCTTTACAAAGGTGAACTCTCTTCAGGGACCCTCTCCATAGTAGCAGAAAAAAATTAATTTTGAGATAGTCAGTAGCATAATTAATTAATTTCATTTTTCCTTTTTTTCATGAGGTAGGGAAACTGGCTTCAAAGGTTGTTCTAATAAATGCTTATACCGGTCTTACTTAAAGCTACTCCAAGTGATAATTATCTTGTCTCAACTTCCTGTATGAATTATATCCCCACAGCGCACACACACACATACCCACACATACACAAACACACACACACACACACACACACACACACACACACACACACAGAATCAAGACTTTTTCATACATACATCCAAACACTGGCTCAAACATACATTCCAAGTCACATTCTGTTTCACACTCATACACACACACACACACTTACAGATTCAATCTCCTGATCCTGCACACCTGCATCCTCTTCCTTGCCAACAGCTGTATCAACATTTACACCCCTAACCTCCCCCAGCCAAAGGGCCACCATTGTGCCTTTGTGATGAATACAAGACCACATGAAACTCCCATTTTGTGCCCCCACCACACACACACACACACACACACACACACACAACTATGATGCATTCCTTCTGACGTCCTGCCTGATTGCATGAATACATTCATAAAGACGTGAATTCATGAGTCATACCTACTGACTCATAACAGATGCATTTTAAGCAGCAAACATGATTCAGAAATGTGAATATAATAAAAGCAATGGACACCTTAACTACTAAAAACCCTTTATACACTATCTATACACACCTAAAACACACCTTCTGTTTCAGTAAAGGATTTGACAACCAGCTGTGGGCCCTTGTAGATGGCCAGGACTTGTCAAAACATGTCCCTGATATCCACACCTCTCATTCAGCAGCCCTGGAGTCCATCTCTCTGAGAGCAGACCACATGCTGGGACTGGAGCTGCGGGGAGAGAGTGGAGAGGAAAGTGTCGGCCATTTTGAGTGGCCATTGTCCTGCTATAGGGCGTGGAAAAGTGAGGAGGCCTTTCATCCAGAGTGACAGGGGGGAGCAGAGAACCCAATCAACAGCTGATCAATCAGAGGGTTCACACACACACCCACACCCTTATTTAACACATGAGAGTGGAAAGCCATCAACAAGCCTAGGTCCTCACACACACACACACACAAACACACACACACAAACCCTTATTTAACACAAGAGAGTGGAAAGCCATCAGCTAGTCTTGATGAGGCTCATTTTCACACATTTACACCTCTCCCCCCTGAAATAGGACAGACAATATCTAAGCCTGGAACCTGACATGGCTGCATAGAGTAGATGATCTTTTTCTACCATCACTGATGTCCATTTAGTGCAATGACTAACCTTCTATCAGTGCAGTTTCACAAAACACATTGGAATGATTTAATATATGGATGAATAAGCTTTTTTTCTTGTATAATACGCAGCTAACCCCCAATTCTTCAACAAAAAAGCACAATACTGGAGTGACTCTCCTCATTCATTTGAATGAAAGTTTCAGTCTCTCCCCAAACATTTGTATGGCCATGTGCTTGTAGTCTCACGTTTAACAAATGATCTCATTATCACTGATGACCCAGTGAGCGCACTGTTTTCAAAAGAAAAAAAGAAAAAACACTGATTTCTTCACCTCAGCTTGGTCTTATCTTGGTCAGAATGGTCTTATCTTAAAGGCTAAGTGGGTCTGTCTTTCAGCACAGACGTGAAATCAAAACAAAGGAAAGAAAGAGAGGCACTGGTCCAAAATGCCTCTGGTGTTGCTCAAACCTGTTCTACCTTTAAATCCAGCTCTGCATAGAGTTCCAAAAGTCCAAAGAACACTCTCACTTTGAGTTGAAAACGTTCAATAGGGACTTCTTCAAAGACACTACTGTGTATGTTTTGATCCATTTAAGACAGTTTTACAGTGTAAGATGCACAATATCAAAAAATAAGCGAGCTCCCCAGAGCTGGGGGGGGTGTTAAATCATTGTGTCAGGGGAATGGCTGTTAGGGAAGTGTGAATAGCGTTAGCCTCTGGGTGTAGCCTAGCGATGAAGCAAAGCACTCTCAAACGGGTGGTAATGCAATTACATGATTGGGTGCTAATTTGAGGTGAACCAACTTTTCCCCGAAACCACCCATACAGCAACACCCTTGACTGTCAATAGTGATGTCAGACAATGTTGACACAGGAAAGAGAAACCCCCACAAAAAGAAAAGATAAATAAGACGGAGGAATCACTGAGAGTGAAACAGAAATAGAGCTGGAGTGTAACAACAAACACAAAGTGTGAACCAGTGTGAGAATTAGGCTGAGAGAGAAATAAACAACAGAGCAAAGGGACAACAACAAAAGAGAGAGGGTACGAGAGAGAGAGAAAGAGAGAAAAGAGTGCACTATAGTCATAGAGAGAAACAATTAGGAGGGAAAAGAAAATGAATGATGAAGAATGAGATAAAAGAAAGAAAAGAGAGTTTGATTGTGTGTGTGTGTGTGTGTGTGCGTGTGTGTGTGTGTGTGTGTGTGTGTGTGTGCACGTGAGTGAGGTAGAGAGAAAGGGGGATGTGGAGAGTAGCAGAATGAAAGCAAGAGAGAAGAAGAGAGGAGAAGAAAGAGGGATCATTAAAGAGTGAGAGAATGAATGAGAGGGGGAGAAGAAGAGAAGTAAAAGACAGCATGCACATGGACTCACAGGTTCTTGGGTTTCTTTTTCTTGTCCCCGTCGGGGCCGACGTCGCAGCTGCACTGGGATCCGGAGCCGGCGCTGAGCTGTGGGCAAAGGACCAAGAGCACAGTCTGCATCATCCAGCTCCGCCGCTCTCACAGGCCAACACACACACACACACACACACACACACACACCGCTCACACGCTGCTCTCACGCACACACACACTCGGGCCAGCCACTGGCAGCCCAAGCCGTAGTAGTAAGCAGTGGCGGTGGCAGTAAGTGCAGAACCCAGTCCACTAGTCCAGAGTAGAAGGCTCCACAAGAGATCAGAAGTAATCCTTCAGCTCACACTCCAGTCTCAATGTGTGTGTATATGTGTGTGTGAGAGAGAAAAAGAATGTGTGTGTTTCAAAGAGAGAGTGAGAGTGGGAGAGCAAGTGACCATGTGACCCCCTCTTGGACTGAGTGTGTATAAGAATGTGTTCCTGTGTGTGTGTGTATGTCTGTCTCTGTGTGGGTGACAGGACTTCACTCAGTGTCTGAGACTGAGCCCTCAGACCTTAGGAGGGGGAAGCCAGGGTCCCGGTGTCATGTTACACTTCCTTTGGGTCAAGACAACTGATTGGTGGAGCTGACAGGAGCAGGATGGCGGGGGAGGGGTCATCCCTCAAGGGGACCTTCAGCTGCTCTGGGACTCCTACTCTCCTGTGTGTATGTGCGTGTTTGTGTGTGTGTAAATGTGAGTGTGTGTGTGTGTGTGTGTGTGAGTGTGTCCATGTGTGTATGTGTGTCTGTGTGTATGGTGTCCCGTAAATGAATGACCTATTGTGTGTGAACAGAACAGATTTCCAGATTGACCATAGAGTCCGAGCATACAGTATATAGTCATTGCCATACATGGTACAAGTGGCGGTGAGTGTGGCTGAGGAACAAT
>JAIFZK010000014.1:15522500-15552500 GCA_027481765.1 Tenualosa thibaudeaui
CAAGCTGCATTGTGAGAAGAAGTGCTAGAAGGCTGCTTTGTGTTTACTTATTAAGGTGTAATGCCTGAATACTAATCAATTAAAAAATCATCAAAAGACTTTAAAAGCTTTTCATCTCTCTATAAATTCTGAATTGACCCTAAATATGTCTTATGCACTGTTTAAATATTTCTGTGTCCAAGCAGACTAAAATACCCTAGGTTAATGTGACTGTACCAAGATAACGGCAAGCTGCTTTGGACTAAAAAGATAAGCAATTTAATATAAATGTCAACTTAATAAAGTTTGAGATTACCATTCAGTGCAATGGTCTAAATTCGGGTCTGACATATTAAGCTCGATTTGTTAATTCAATTTAAAAAATAGATCTTTTATCTATCCACTACAAACAGGCACAAACAACCCCTTTTAATTTAAAATGAAATGTCAGATAATAAAACCTAATTAGATGTGATTAAGCACAGCTGTCTAAAATGTGTTTGTTTAATTTCATTTTGTTTTTCTAAAACAACTTTCCACTCCTAACAAAGGCATTATGAAGCATACACTTCTCAGGAAACACACACACACACACGCATGCATTCACACACAGTCTTTCTATTTCTTACAGAGGGGTCATTGTTGATTGTTGCCATTCACATATCAGTGTGTTTCAGCTGCAGACAGACAGAGAGAGAGAGAGAGAGAGAGAGAGAGAGACCCAGACATAGACACAAACACAGACACACACACACACACACACACACACGGCACACAGTGTCAAAGCCCCTATGCTGACATATACCCCCGGGATAGAAAAATGACTCACCACGTGTTAAATACCGAAAATAGTCACTCAATACTTGTTTTTTAATGGTGAATGGGTGAGCTTGTGTGTGTGTGTGTGAGTGAGTGAGTGTGTGTGTGTGAGTGAGTGAGTGTGTGTGTGTGTGTGTGTTCAAGTCATTATAATCTCGCCTCTTGACAGACATTTTTCCGCCTATTATTGGGCCTGTCGGGACGTGGAGACCTCCTGTGTGTGTCAACACTTCCTACTGTCACAGGAAGTTCCTGAACAAAGCCCAGATCCCCCACTTCCTCTCTGAAAAACATACTGCACCATCAACACGCAGATGAAAGGGGGGTCTAGAACTGCCCAGAACACACACACACACACACACACACACACACACACACACACACACACACACACACACACATACACACACACACACACACCTTCCTCATAGTTCAGTATGCACCTATAGAAAAGCCATAGATGTGATAGCTAATAAGGTCAACTTTGCTGTTGTTTAACATTTCTATAACCACAAAACAGAACAGGCCTTGAGGGACTTGTTACACTTGTTGTTTCTAGAAGAATTAATACACCTAGACCCAGTGATAAGAAATAGTGTATATTGATTTCTTCATAATTCTTCCTCCAAGAAATATATTTCTTCTAGTTGAATGTGGGAGCTTGTAACTCTCAGACAGGGTGGGAAGGGAAATGGGGTGCATTCCTGCGAGAGCATGGAAAGGTTTTTCTGACATAAGATCCTTCCGTCTGCATATTCTTAGTTGTGTTCTGTCGGCATTCGGTAAAAAAACTCAGTCACAGAGAGGACGGATGTATCGTCACCCGTTACAGTAACACAGGTCGTAGAGGAAGTGAGTTTTATGGGGGCCTCTTTCAGGTCCTTTAAAGTTTTACTGATAAGAGCAAGAGAGAACAGGAGCGTGTGTGCCTGTGTGTGTGGCAGGGGGTCATGTTTTACCAGGAAAAGGCCTCAAGGGCAGACACAAAGTAAACAAAATTCTTCTAACAGAATGGTAAGTAAAGTGAGAAATTGCTAGGCAGTCTGAGAGAGTGTGAGACTCAGAAGGGTCAGAAGGTCACACAGCATCACAAAAGTCGGTTCACAAATCCTAAATTTACTATTGCCTTCTAAAGTATCTATCTATCTATCCATCTATCTATGAAAACCAAAGAAGATTTGGTGAAGATTTATATACATGATTCATTAAGTAAGATAAACTACTCTCCCACTGTTATGGGACTGGCACAGCAAGATGCCATAAATTTGGCAATTTTTGTGGTAATGAAGTAGGTTGTTCCTTTCATGCAATGGTTTACCATAACTGTCTAGACAGCATGGTAGATACAGAAGCATGACACAGTGATGTTGATCTTATGACAGAGGTCTGTGGTTATGTGGATACACATTAACTGCAGACCTTCAAATCGCTTAGTGTTTGTTCACAGGCTACTTCTCTCCAGAGCACTAAAGCATAGTTTTTTAGCCTCGGCTTTGACTATTAGCAAATGGTAATTGCTCTTAGCATGGTGATTGTTGTCCATTTTGACCAAGTAGCTGTCTATTTACAGCAAACTAGGGCATTGGCATTGGTCTCAATTATTTAAAATTTTAGAATATAAGAATGTGCTAGCCTGCTGAGGATCTGAACTTGTTAACACTAGTGCATGTGTGTCAGATATGGACACTTCTTTAACATAAACACTAACAATCTGTCTAATCTGCCACAGGTCACATATGACCTCGATGTGAAGTCCTCGTGAGCCTGAGGTCTATACTTAGCATTCGGTGCTAATGAAATTGGATTTGAAAAGATGAAATCAGTGGCTAACCGTGTCAGGTCTGCATGAGATTTCCTAACCGATTTGAATGGAATCAATAGCACATGCCCCTCATCAGTAAATGATCTCTGTGATAGCCCAGGGTTCTTCTGCAACATTGCATCAGCAGACTATCTCTGTTTTCACTCTTAAAAGTTTCCCAGAATTAACATAAAAAGGAGCTTTGAGACATGTCACATACACAGTCTTGGATGATGATGTACAGCCGCGAGCACATCTCTCTTTTAGCAACCAGTTTTTAACAATTTGGAAACATTTTGTATAGGCCTACTGCCTCTCAAAATATCTGTCACTAGTTTTGCAGGAATGAAACATAGCTTGAGGGGGAAAGGCTCTTAGAAAACCTTGTCATCAGTTTCTAGAAGATAAAATCAGACAAATGTAAATAAAAAATTCTAATTAAAATATCTCACCAAACTTAAGAAGTTAATACCTTTGTTATAAATCTTTTGCTTTTGATTGTTTTTCAACTAGCAATTATCATCATCATCATCATCATCGGCCACAAATGCCAAAGTAATGTGATTCTCCGGGTTCTATTCCATTTGTGGTCAATAAGGCTTAAAGTTGAGGCTACTTGCTAGCGGAAGCCGAAGCGCTAAACAGCACAGTGGATTATGGGTAATACTGTATGTACCTTGCATGGACATGACACATTGTCCAGAGACCAGGACATGGCCAGGTTTCAGCTCTATGGCCATTTAAAGGGGGAAAGGACTGCAATAGTACTGCATTGGCACAGTGGTTTACTGTAATCAGGTGCACAAGCTGTTCTTTTTGGAATAAGCCAGGGGGACACAGAGAGAGAGAAACAGAGAGAGAAAGCCGAAGGAAGGAGGGTGGAGAAAAAGAGAGGGGTGGAAAACATAGGAGAGGGTGAGAGTGGCAAAAGGTACACACACCAACACACACACACACACACACACACACACACACTCCACGCTTGTTACACACCACCTTTGAATTTACACAAGTTGCAAATAATTTGTGTGTATATATACAAACACACACACACGCACACATGAATGCACTGCACACACATGCATCCATGCATACACATGTATATACACAAACATCACTGTCATGCCTCTATGGAACTGGTTTGGTGGTTGCACAACCTGACCGTAAATGCCCAGGGCAGAGCTAGGTGTGATTCGGAGGTCTACCCTGGAGATAGGGATGGGTTTATAAACACAATGAGCCTGACGGTATGGCCTGCGTCAGTGCCAGTGGGCCTGGTCTGCCCTCAGGGACACACACACACACACACACACACAAATAGATACATACGAATGAGAAAGAGACAGAGAGGAAAGTGCACTGCTATAGCAACCGCTGCCATAAGAAACACACTGCTACAAACAAACGGCATCAGTTTTCCAAGACGCAGTGTGCGTGCGCTTGTTTGTGTGTGTGTGTGTGTGTGATTGCATCCCTTTCTTTTCCTGATGTCCTATTATTGATCTCCCTTGTACCTTCTTTCCATCTCCTGTCATCTTCTTTCTCTTTCCATTTCCCAAAAGGAGAAGACAGGAAGAGAAGAGAGGTTGTTTATGCTGTATTTGCCTATTAATCCTGTGAATGTTTTGACAATGGAACATATGAATGGCCATGCCAATAAAGGGTATTTGAATTTAAGAGTGACAGAGAGAGAGAGAGAGAGACAGAGAGAGAGAGAAAAAGACAGAGAGAGAGAGAGAGGCAGAGAGAGAGAGAGAGAGCTTCTCTGTCAAATCTAAGCCAATGTCAAACACATTGTTGTGGTGAGCTGCTGTTGTCCAGCCCATGCTATATGCTACATTGGATGGGACTGCAGGGGCTGCCTGCTCACATCAGAAGCTGTGGGGCTGTGGTGAGGGGCTATTGGGATGCCCATACGCTCCATTAGAGATGGCACTGACGCCAATGCTGGGAAATGAGCAATGAGGCATTACCCACAACCGCCAGTGTGCCCAGTTTAAATGTCATCAGTGTGCTTCCTCCACCGAGAACACACAGTGGCAGTGTGAGTGAGCGTAAATCACCTGATTGTTGCATGGTTCATAGTGAGCCATGATGAGAACAAGAACACATAGTCTTAGGCATATAAACAAATACGCATGAGTTCACACACTCATACCCACATTCAGAGGACGCACAAACAAATACAAATTCGGATGCACAAACAAATACAAATTACAAGCACACACACATAAAACTAGAAATGGCACCAAACATACATGTGGGCACACACACACACACACACACACACACACACACAGAACCACACAAGGACACATAGTTCTGCCAGGCTGCATTTTCTCACAGACAGGCAACGACCTGGTAAAGGGATTTCTGCTGCCATGGGCACAGCTATGCCACATGGATTTGTGCCAACAAGAAAGAACTGTAGCCTGTTCCCACAAAGGGTAGCTCATGCAACTTCCGCAATGTAGGAAAACACACACACACACACACACACACGCACACACACACACACATACACATACACAAAGACATGCATTCATGGGAGCATACAAATGACAATATAGACACATACACAATTGATCTCAAAAAAGTCACTCATATTGTCATATAGTCATATTCTTTCTCTGTCTCTGGGTCTCTCTCATTCTCTCTCTCTCTCTCTCTCTCTCTCACACACACACACACACACGCGCAAACACACACTCTCACACACAATGGGGTGCACACACATGGACACACACAAACACACACACACACAATTACACACCCAACAGGGTGCACACACACACACACACACACACACACACACACACACACTTGCGCACACCTTCATACTCTCTTTCCACTAATGCCTTCATTACCAAATGGCGGAGCAGCAAGCGGTGACCAGCAAACAAACATGTGTCCCTTCACTATCTGTGGATTACACTGAAAACTGTGCCAAGGATTTATTTTCACACACATGTGAATTAGTCTGCAAATGTCTCAGAATGAGTGTACGTCTGACCTCATTTACAAGCATCACAACAAAAGTTTGGTGCAGAATTGGCAACATATCCGGTTGAGATTTGTTCTAGTTTTGGTTGTTAACAGTCACAGCCTCTTTTGCTCTGTGCTTGTGATTTTTTTATGTTGTCATTGTAATTGGTGTTGATTTTTTGTACATTGTAAACGTTGTTTTCACTGGAGAGCAGTTTAGTTGCACTTTTGTCGTTTGGTATCGATCAATAAAAATATAAGAATTGATTGCCAGTCTCAAGTCAGATATCAGGGGTGTGTGAATAGCTAGTGTGTGTGTGTTGGTGTGTGTGTGTGTGTGTGTGTGTGTATTTGTGTGTGTGCCTCAGATCCCATGATAGTTTTCCCAAGCGAGTCCTGTGTTGCATTGCATGTGTTTCTGATGCATACTAGCACTCAATGAGCTCTATATTGAGCAATGTGCAAAAGACAGAGTCAGATTCCAGGTACAACAAGTAGCATGTGTGTGACTGCAACCAGCCAAATGGGGTTGGCATGGGGTTGTATCTCACATCATATCATGTAATGTTAAATAGCCTTGGGGGAAATCCTTTTTCTAAAGCTCAAGAAAATAATCACCTCTCCTGCCCATATCTAAAAAGAAATTGTGTGTCTGCTTTGGTGTGTGAGTGGGTTTATGTGTTTCCATATAGACCTGTATTGTCTGAGTCTTTAAGTCTGTCAAAAGGTCAAAACAAGACAAAAAAAGTAATGAAGTGGAAAATGAAACTAGTAATAATCGAAAGACAATGGCAGTAAGTGTTCTCCAAACGTAATAAATCTGACCTCAAAAGGCATGACAAAGAGATTTTGCCAAATACCTATTATTAGCTGGGCTTACTGGTACAAATGGTCTAAATCTAATCATTTCCTGGCCTCCAGAGCAGCCAATTACAGTCAGAACCGCAATGTGTGCTCCTATCATGCACTGGATACACACTCCTGCCTGCCCCGCCACAAAGCTCTTTCTCTCTGTGTGTGTGTGTGTGTGTGTGTGTGTGTGTGTGTGTGTGTGTGTGTGTGTGTGTGTGTCTATGTGTGTATGATGTGTGTGTGTGTGTGTGTCTGACTTGACAAAGCTGATGAAACAGCAAAGCCATCACATACAGTCTAGGTATGAGGTCTGAGGTGTGTAAGGCTGACCTGGCTCTGAATCAGCTGCTATTGTAACCACAGCTTGGGTTTTCTAAAGATATGTCAGTGGCTTAGAAAATCTCTGACTTAACTTATCTCTTACTGGGGACTGGTGTTGACTGAGTAAGGAGCCAACATGTTTTGGATGCTGGTAGCCTGCATTCATGCATGTAGATTACAGACAGACAATTGAATTCCTCTAATGAGGTGAGATAGTTTGGATTCTGCAAGAGGGAAAAAACCTCAGACCTTAAATAGTTGTAAAAAATTAGCAACATGGCTAATGAGGTAGCATACTTTGGATGCTACGGCTTCTTCACAAAATGCCAGGACTGACCCCAATTCATTCCACTCAGGCTTGATGAGTTCCTATTCTCTCATCTACACTGTGTTTGTGTTTTGGGAGGATGTGCCTGGTCAGACATCGTTCAGAACAACATGGTTGCTTCTGTCCTCATGAAACAGGCTTAAAAATAATCACTCCCATGATATGATGCCAGAGCAGATGTGTCCGTAAAGCATGCCAGATCTGGACTGAGTAAAGGACGAACTCGGGCCAGATCCACTTCACAGTTCACCTCGGGAATGTGTTTGCTTGTGTTGGACTGACAATCACTTTTTACCATGTTTGGGGTTTCGTAAACTAATTACCTAAACCCTGAACTAGTGAGTGTAGTTCTGCCATCTGGACTTTGAGTGCCATGATGGAGCTTCCTGGCAGACTGGCACAGGCGGTATGAACCCAGCGCCAGCTGATAGGGCAGAAATGGGCATCCTCAATTAGAGTTATCAGCGACGGGCAGACATTCCGTTCATTCTATCAGCCACATTCCACCCTTATGTGTGTGTGTGTGTGTGTGTGTGTGTGTGTGTGTGTCTGTGTGTGTGTCTGTGTGTTTGCATGAGAAACGTTAGGGGGCTGAGAATGCAAAGGACTGAATGTCCTTCACTTCTTTGTCTGAAACTGAAATAGTTTTCTTCTTGTATTCTTTTTCTCTCTCTTTACTGCACTCACACACACACACACACACACACACACACACACACACTATATTCACTTTTGCGCTTGCATACACTCACAAAAAATTAGCTCAGGCACTCACACATACACATTTCCTGTCTTTCCTATTCTCAGTGAATTCTTAGACACATTCACATGATTATTTATACGTTGTCCATGTACACTATGTTACTCTGTTAAATGAGACAGTTGCTCTGTCTCTATCCTCCTTTCCTGTTGTAGTTCACGCCTTTACTGTAAGATCAGTTTAAATTTAGCTGCTTTTTTTCCAGGGCTAATTTGGTCTCTTCCACCTTTGTCCTCCTGGTCTCCTGTGTGATGCTTATGCCGAGCAGAGACTGCAGAGGGCCAGGAGAGAGCACATCATGTGGGGATCATTAGCCCTAACCTGGCCTTCTAGAATTCATCATGACGGAGAGCCTCTTTACACACACACACACACACACACACACAAACACAAGTACACACACACATACACCCGCACACACACACACACAAACACAAGTACACACACACATACACCCGCACACACTCAGTCATACACAGAAACACACACACACACACACACACACACACACACACACACACACACACACACACACACACACACACACACACACACAGAAAGACCAACTGACAGTGACCTGCTATCCAAGTCCCCTTTTCCCTCCTTTGTACACACAATCAGCCAATTCAAGGTGTATTTATAGTCCACATCATGCGCTCTGACTCTACAAGATAACAGGCTATGGTGGTCAGATCGAGAGAGAGAGAGAGAGAGAGGGAGAAAGAGAGAGAGAGACAACTCTAATGACCCTAAAACACACCACCATCATGTCCGAGGTTACTGAATTGCAGTTGATGCCTGGCACAGGGACTGTATCACAGGTCGACAACCAGAGGTCAAAAGCCGAGGGAACTGAGGAGATTGTGTATCTGTCTTGTGAAAACAGCACTGTAAATGTGTGTGTGTGTGTGTGTGTGTGTAAGTGTGTGTGTGTTTATGTGTGTGTGTGTGGGCGTGTGTGTGTGCAGGTTTTATATGTGTACGTGTGTGTGTGTTTGTGTGTTTGTGTGTGTGTGTACCTCAGTGATGGAGACACTGGGGCTCAGGGCCTTAGTGAGCAAATGGTAGAGGCTATAGCAAAGAGGTGGGTAACTGGAGGAATTGGATACCAGCCTGCCATTCCACATCTGTGTGTGTGTGTGTGTGTGTATGTCTGTGTGTGTGTGTGTGTGTGTATGTCTGTGTGTGTGTGTGTGTGTGTGTGTGTGTGTGTGTGTGTGTGTGTGTGTGTGTGTGTGTGTGTGTGTGTATGTGTATGTCTCTGTGTGTGTGTGTGTGTGTGTGTGTGTGTGTGTGTGTGTGTGAGTGTGTGAGTGTGTATTTGTACTCCGGAGCATGCTGCTTAAAGGACAAGGATGCCAATGGCAGAGCAAAAACAATTTTTACAAGTGATGTGGAAAAACGTGTCAAGCGTTTTCCTCTCGGATGTTTGGCCTCCTACTGGGCTTCATGGCAGCACTTTGACGCGTTTAACATTTGAGCTTTCCAGTGATGTTAGTGACACTGGCGCGCCTGTGTGTGTGTGTGTATCTGTATGTGTGTGAGTGTGAGTGTGTGTGTGTGTGTGTGTGTGTGGGGGGGGGGGGGTGTTGCTGGATTCCTGGAGGGTTTATGATGAGGAATTCAGTTTAGTCTTTTAGAGGGTTTAGACTCATCCAGGCTCATCTGAGCCCACTGCTACCTTTAAAGGCCAAGGAGCTGTCGGGAAACTGATCCACATTGACAGTGGGCAGTGGGAGAGTGACCCAGTATGGCTTCTGTGTGTAATGATAGATGTTTGTTTTTGATGACTCCATCAGACCCGATGTGCATGGCATCCCTGTTTTTTTTTTTCTTTTTCTTTTTCGTTTTTTTTTTTTTTTTTTGATTATTTACCCAAGAGTTGGCGGCCAACCCACAGGGTGCAATGCCAAGGGCTCATGGGAAGGAAAGCGGCTGAGCAGAGAGATTAGGGCAAGACACAGAGAGGGGAAACACAAACACACACATACACAAATGTGCAAGCACGCTCAGACACACACGTGTGCGTGCACACGCACACACACACAGAAGAAGAAGTTCTACAGTGGACACTCCTGAAAGAAACCCCACACAATTCACACACACACACACACATACAGACACTCACACACAAACATATACAGATACACAGACACATACACACACACACACACACACACATTCACACACACGCACACACAGACACAGACACACACACACACACACACACAGACACACACAGTGTAACAAAGATCCCCTTCCCATATCCGTGGGGGTCTTACATAATGGTCTGGATTGGAACACTTACTTTTGTCCTGTTCTAACACACAACAACAATCTATCAAGCGATCCATCAAACAAATCAGTGATAGTAAACACACTCACAGTCATTTTCAATCATAGGTTGCCTCATGGCCTTTTCCGTCATCTCGTTCAGTCACAAGGGTAATCTTAATGGAGACCCAAGGACAGAGGAACAATACCTGATGAGACGCTAATGTTCCTGTTTAGAGACAACCTAAAGCAAATGATCACATACCGCACCACTGATGACCGCTGGAGTGTCATCAAAGCCCATTAAGTCTCATAGCAAACATGCCCTGAGGAAAAGGCCTGAGGGAGAGCCAGAGGAGAGTAGAGGTGGGGGGGTTACTCCAAACATTGACCATTGACTATTGGCAAGAACATAAACAAGCTCTGACAGAGGCGGTCAGTTATGCTTGTATGAAGCACAGAGCAGGAGAATAGGGGTGGTGGGGGGGGGGGGGGGTTTAGAGTAGGGTAGGGGGTCTTGAAGTAATGTCAACACACTGGTGTTAACACAGCGGGCCTAAATATTTACATGTGTGCCGTCTGGCCTGAGCAAAACAGGACCCGATGTGAACGGGAGTCTGTCCAGATAAACTGACCCACATGGGACGCCACCCGCTGATCTTTTGTATCATCCAGGCTGCCCAGTCCAGGATTCCCCTCGTCCCCCTTGGTACAGTACATTCCTTCATAACACAGGAACCCTGAGAATCAAGGCTGAGCAAAGCAAGCATATTGCTGATCTGCTCTGTTGTATCAGTGACATTAGCCTTGTGGGAAAAAGTCTGTTAATGTCATGTATGTTCTATATTTATGGTATATACTGTATATCCTTGGGTTACATGTAAATCTGTTTACATATTATGACCTTGGCATGTTCAAAAAGTTGAACATTTATGGAAGATGGAGGATATGGGCCATCCTACGTTTTTCTCATGAAAGTATGATAGATGAGAAGTGTGGCTCCTCTAGGATTTTACACCCTCTTCATATGGGTAAACAGACAGACTAGTGTGATACTTAGCTATTAGTTTGGTAGCTTCCCCAACTCCCATTGGATCATTCAGTGTGTGCACGGACGTCCACGTGGTCATTCGCTTATCAACCGTGGACTTAGCCCATTGCGCATAACTTTTATTTATTTATTTGTTTTCCTTTCTCCCCCTATTTTGTACTTGCACTTGTTTTTGATCACTTTGCCAAAGCGCATGCACTGTATAGTTCAACTCTATTTTTATGTGTCTACACACCTACACTGCGTGATCAGTTTAGGTACCAAATGGCCTGTGTGATGTTTTCCGGAAGAGCTTATTCTGGGATGGGAAGATGGCCAGGGCAGAAAGTCCACTCCTGGCCCCACAGTTTTACATGAAAGCCACAGCAAGATTTACTACAGTCTATCAAGTGCTTTCAACCTTACCATTCTAGGAAATGCTAAAGCAGAAACCAACAAGAATGTTTCACGGTAGCAATCTCTAATTTAGGGTACAAGTGGAAGCTTAAGAAGATCAGTTTCACTTGATGCTCAATTTTTTATGGTCACTGAAAAAGTGCTGTTTGCCAGTAGCCTATACAAGGGAAAGCAGTGTCTTTAGCTATCTTAAAATAATACAGATAAGTATAAACAAAAACACGCTTACTCTTCTCTAACTTATTAATATAGGTATCTTAAGTTTCTGTGGGTGTAAACTGTAGCAAAAGTTTCCATTCTATTTCATCATAAAATATGATCATATTTAAGTGTTTGTATACAAAACAAGACTTGTATTTTGAAAAACATTTGCGTCCACACAGATATCGGATCAATACATATTCACGTATGCATGGGAGTGGAGCACTGGGTGAAAGCGATGTAATACATATGCTGGGACAGTAGGTGGCGCATTTGCCGAGTAGAGGCTAGAGCATCAGGTGAGGAATTGACATGAAGAAGTGACAATAAACACAGCAAGTGTAGAAGTTAACCCTACATTCAGAAAGCTACTTACTTTCCGTAGCAGTTTAGGTAGAGCAAGTTCCTCAGAGCTAACATAAAATTTCTATGCTTGCAAGAGATAGGCAATACTTGCTACAAAGGTTTATAGCCTACTGCCTCCATGAAAATGATCACAGGCAGGAAAGGTAATAATCGGAGAAACTGACTGGCAGACATTGTGTTTTAGGATGCTTGGCACACACGTTAGGATGGAGCTGGAGCTATGTGGTCATTTTAGAATTCTACCTATCTACATGGTAACCCAACCACACCTTTGTGAGATTTTTCTACTCTGGGACCAGAAAAATGTCAATTCAGGTCACTCAAAAGGCCAGTCCCATGTGGACAAAGGGCCAAAACAATTTCGAGCAAAATCCATTTCCACGTGTACAGCCTCTAACTGTAAACAACAATTCTTAAGAGACCCCACTTAATTGTATGTAGCCCAATTTTTTTACCTAAATACATAAAAGTTACTGAGAGATTGTTTTATTATTATATAGACAATCAACCAGCATCTTTTCATTCCCTGTGCGCAGAGATTTCTGCTCATCATAAACATACCCTGTATGTTTATCTGATCAATGTGTTTTTGAAGAGAATGACGTTTGAGGACACAAGGTTCAAAGTGAGGAGACTGCTTTTAACAAGGAGGATGTGACATCATTGATGGCAAAGGGCGAAGCAACAGAACCAAAACATCTGCACATCTCTCTGCATGTGGCCAGTGGGCCAGAGGGTCCATCTCCGCTCCTGCCCCAGGCACAGGGCCCCTGCCTCTGGTGCATTGGGGGCTAAGGAGACACAATGTTGGCACAGGAGAGCTAAATCACAGAGAATTAGAGGAAATCACTCCTGCCAAATACAATCTAACTTCTAAACAGACCCCACTCTGGGCTGTCAGAGTTATTGCTTCGCATGTGGTCAATGTAAACATAATACTTCATGCATTATGTGAGTTATGAAACATGCTTCATTTGATTGCTTAAGACTAACTTTAATGGTACCGCTTTGTATTATTTTATATCTTTACCTTTGCTGTTCCAATGCTTCTTTATTATTGTACATTTTCATATTTTTACCTTACTCTTTCAATACATATAATATGATTAACTTTAATAAATTACTTTAACAAGTTACTTTTGGGAACCTAAAAGCATTTTCCACCTATTTTTAGATGCCATATTAATTTTACTTCTAAAACATTTGAACCAAAACAACTGAGTGTTTTCAGCAGTAGCAGCGGGAATCCCATTAGCAGAGACATCCAATATCCATCAGTGTAATGATGAAAATAATACAGAGTTAGCACAGCGCATGTTCAATCCACAGATTAAGTGTGCTGTTCTGTGCTGTGCGAGGCTCTATTAGACTGTCTCCCAACCACTCATGACAAAACGAGACGAGACGGGACTAAACGAGACGAGACGAGACTATACGAGAGGACTAGACAGTGTGAAATATCTAACCTGCAAATCTCCGACTGCAACGCTGCAATCATCTGTCAAAACATGGAAACACCAACAAGGTCTTTAAATCAGTGCAATATAAACACAGCAGTACTTGGACATTTATTGCATGAAATGATGCTGGAGGTTCCAAGCGATGAAAGGACTGATCAGTGGACACTGAGCTTGGGCTTAGAACAAGACTAGCTTGCGGTCGATAGGCACTGACATCTTCATGTTGTTCCTGGCATTATTGATGATGTTTCCTTTAGGGTTCAGCGTCATTTCTGAACCATAAAACCCATAGTACGGTTGCATAACCTAATGTAGGGGAACAGGTTATTTATCACTGTGACAGATTCCACAGTCTCGGTTTTGTCTGAATAGATAGGGTGCAAAGTTATGCATCGACACATTCAGCTCTTCCTCTCACTGTGGGATATTCCTGTCTGCTCTAATATTAGTCACATACACACACACACATACATACACACACACACATACTCAAAGGAGAAACTCAGGAATTTACGTGACAGTTGCCCAATATTTATAATTAACAAAGAAAAAAATCAGCAATTTCCCAGGTCTGTTACATAGGATACAATCCAGTAACTTTGCAGTGGTACGTTAGGCACATTTCTTTTACATGGTGGACATTAGCTTGATTATATGGACACTTACAGTTTATAATACACACTGCAACTTGCTTAAAAGAAGATCATTTACTGCATGGGTACTTAAACTCGTACTTCAATTAAGAAAATCCGGCAACAGTGAGCAAGTGCTTTCAAACATGAAACAGAGAACTACATCTTCTATCTACAGGGCTACGGTGTTGTGACAGACACAGCCGAGCAGAATAACAGTGGTGACAGAGGCTATGTGATTAGGAGGTGGGTAGTGATGGTTGATGTGTGTGTGTGTGTCAGATTTTTTTGTGTGTGTGCGCTGAAGGCTCTAAGTCTCTCTCTGCACTGTAGTAGAGAGTGTGTGTGTTGTGTGTCTGGTGTGTAGGAGAGGCAGCAGTAGGCCCCTCCTGATGAATGTCAGTGTTGAAAAATGGACGAATGCAAGTGGAAGAGGAAAACCAACAGACAGACAGACAGACGTGGAGTGGTTTGGGTAGGGAGAGGTGGAGGCATCCAGGGGTGGTCGAGTTGGATGGAGGAGGGGTTGGTGTGTGATATATCTCCCAGAGTTCTCGGGGCCGCCTTGAGCTTTCTGTGCAGTGTTTCTCGTTTCTCCTCCCCGTTAGCGGAAGGGGCCCCCGAGCTCCCCATCGATAGAGAGAAAGCACCTGAGAGAAAGAAAGATAGAGGGAGAGGGAGAGAGGGAGGGAGAGAGAGAAAGAGAGAAGGGAAGAGGAGGGAAGAACGGAGAGGAGCGGAGAGGCATGGATGGGACCAGAAAGTCAGTCTATTTTCTGCAAAGGAGGAGATTAACGGAACTACACGCTCTGAGAGGAGTAGAAAAGATAAGAGGAGAGGAGAAGGGTAGAGGGAAGGAAAAAAGAGATGAGAGGAGGAGGTGAGAGTAGAGAAAAGGAGAGAAGAGGAGAGGAGAGGAGAGGAGAGAAGGCCCAGATTGAACAGGAGGAGATTAGAGCCAGGAGATGAAAAAAGGAAGAGAGAGAGAGAGGATGAGAGGAGAGGGCAGAGAGGGAGAAGAAACAAAGTGAGAAAAAGAAAGACACTGAACCAGACAGATGGCAAGAACAAGACACAGCTTATGTACCTCTGCCCTCATCTTTCCATCAGATCAGATATCCCTGATTGAAGGTCTATGTCATTACAACAGCAATTATGGACAAGAGAGTTATGAGATTATTATATTATGAAATTATTTTTGTATAAAAAAATTTGCAAAAATAAAAATTTAGATATGATCTAAATAAGATGATAACACTTCAGTAGTAATCAAACTGTCGCTCTGACGCTGTCTGAGAAAGCCTGTTGAAAGTAACACACAAAATGACATGGCCATCCTCATAATTGCCATGCAGCAACACTTTGTTGCTAACCCCAAACTTTTCCAGGCTCTCAAGCTCCTTGGTCACCACAATAGAACAGATTAACAGTATTTACGGTCGCTCCCTCCGAGGCCTTGTTAGGAGTGTTTACTGCACCGAGGTTTTTACCAATCGCAAGCCAGCCCCCGTTTCCTAACCCCCCAAACACACACACACACACACACACACACCCATCATTTGTACACACACTCTGGGGGAGATTTGGAGGTAGCAGTAAATCCCCCAGAGTGTCAAGGTAACAGTGGCTGGCAAAGTAGGTCTCTAATATTGCTCGGGGGTCATGAAAACAGTGCTGAGTCTTGTGGTGTATTTACAATGCAGAGATCGAGCTAATCGACCTATGGCACACTCTTGCAGCCCTGTAGTCTTGCAGGCCTGAAGCTGTCTTCACTTTACAACTCATTACAGGAGAGGGTAGTAAATCTACCCTTATTGCCTGGTTGTCTCATAAAGGAAGCATCTTAGAATGATGTTGAAACTGACCCCCTGAATTGTCAGGAATATGTGCAAACACACATACTCACAGAGATACACAGACACACACTCTCTTTGCTTTCTCTCTCTCTCTTTCTCACACAACTATATTTACTACAGTTGCTTTACTAATAGTTTGTGGTTAATGGGTTAATTTTCTACATACACAAACACATTTAATCCAAACTGTTTTCTTGCATCGTGAGGTCCCTCAGTGACTGTCTCAGTTATGCCAGCCCAGAATCAGCAGCTTCACTGTAAACTCCACCAACTAGAAGGTGCTCATTCGTACAGAAACAGCAGTCCAGTGGCGCCACAATGCTAATCAACCGCTCACTTCTATCAGGACATATGGAGAAGTCACGGCCCTAAAGAATGTGCAGAGTGAGGAGGAAACACTGGCGCATCGCCCCAGCCCCAAAACCCTCCGACTCCAACCCAAAACCACTCCGGCCACAAGACCTCAGCACATTCACAGAACACCCAGACCTAAAGCCAGTTTGCCTGGCGGTCATTGGCTCAAGAACACTACAACATGTCTACTTTACACATACCCCCAAACTGTCAATATTATGAAACTTGACTTCGAATAACTTTGAGTTCAGTGAGTTGAGGGTAGCATGCAATCCCACAGCGAGAGGTAAATTATGTCGCTGGGATTTACAACAGGGCAGGGTGTGATAAGAAGCACTGACAATAATCAGTGTGTTTACATGATAACAGAGAAAATCCAATAGGTCAACAAGAATCAGACTTTTAAAATGCATGTAAATGTCTTAGTCCAAATGAAAAAGCATTTCAGGACTAACTCACCCATATGCAGACAATATGAACACTGAATAAGTCCTGCATGAGACCCAGACCCAAAGTGGACTAAGTACTTCTGCCTTTGACATGCTAAGATCTAACTTCAAGGCTGTGTGAGTTAGTTATCAGTACTTCAAGCAAAAAGCATGGACAATGTCTAAAATTTGTTTAGTTGTACACTTATTTTTTGACCAATAAACATACTTCAGCCAATAAATTTAATTGCACTCCCATGCAACTGGTACTTAACCATCACATTAGATCTATTGCAATATTTTTCTTTTGTAGATGCTTTTTTAAATATGTGTTTTTGTATATTTGTATTCTCATGCAGAAATTTTCAGAAATATTCTTGTCCAGATCAAAAGGCAAAAATACAATGAACCATGCACCACACATGCAAGGCCAGTAGTTGGCAGAGTAGAGGCTTTACAAAAACAGAAAAGCAGACAACAGATATGTGAGAGATTAAGCCTATTCTGATCATATTTGTGTAATTTGAAAATCGTCAAGTTTTCAACTTGACAAACAAATTGCATTTTCCAGTTCAAGGTTTGTGAAGAAGGTGTATGTGAACATGCTAGTTACTTCCACAGAAGGGGCTCATATTAGCTTTCTATGCAAGAGTGAATGAACTTAAGCTGCCTGCTTCCAGCAAACGCTTATGCTGTTTGCACTGAAATTCTGTGACAAATTAACTGACACACACTGTTTGTTTTGGGATAGGCTAGGGCCATCAGCACTTTCACCTGTTTATTTTCTACACAGAAACACAAACACAGAAAGAGAGCTTTGAAAAATTGGGAACTCTTTGGAAGAAGAACTGGTGATTGATTTCTATTATATTTAACTGTGTAAATTGTCCACACACACACACACACACACACACACACACACACACACACATACACATACACCCACAGACAAAAACACACACACACACACACACATATGCATAGACACAGAGAGAGAGAGAGAGGAGTGAGGAGGAGTTTGGCCCATTTTTCTGGTGAGTGACAGGGAAATGTGAGGATTTAGTACAATGGAGAGACAGTGCTTAAATAGTGGAAATAGACAGCTGCAGAAAGAGAAAGAGAGAGAGAGAGAAAGAAAGATAGATAGAGAGAGAGATGGTTGTGCCAAGAGGTAGTAAAACTATCTGCCGCTTTGCCAAGACTAACAGAAAGGCTGGGAGGCTAGCATTCCTTCCGCCGATGGGAGAATGCCATTTAAGGCTCCGAATCAGAGCAGGAGGCCATCCCCAGTCCTAGCATCTCATATCTCTCATCTCCCCTCCTCTTTACCCTCTCCCTGTTTACCCCTTTTCCTCTCCTCTTCTCTCCTCTCCTCTCTTTTCTCTTCTCCCCCTCTCCTCTCCTCTCTTTTCTTCTCTCCTTTACCCTCTCCTCTCCTCCCTTTTCTCTTCTCCCTCTCTCCACTCCTCTCTTCTCACCTCACTAGACCTGGCCATCGTCAATCCCAGCATCTTAAATCTCTTATCTCCTCTCTCGTCCTCCCCTCTTATCACCTCTTCCTCCCCTTCCCCCTTTCCCTTCTCCTCCCCTTCTTATTCACCCTTTCCTTGCCTTCTTGTCCTCTTTCATTCTCTCCACTTCTGTCTCCTCTCTTTTCTTCTTCTCCCCTCCCAAATTTCTTCTCTTCTCTCCTTTCTTTAGACTGGGAGGATATCCCTCACATCCTCTCATTCCCCCAATTTTTCACCTACCCCTTTTTGTCATCTATTCTTACTTCTCCTCTTCATCTCCCTTCACTCCTCTAATCTCCTTTCTTTTTATCTTGGATAAGACGACCATACCCACTCCCTACATCTCAGCACATCTCTTCTTCTCCCTGGTCAATTTATTTTCCATTTTTTTATCTTCCTTCATCTCACCCTCTCTACTCCCCTCCCCCTCTGTTCTTTTCTTTCTTTCCATTTTTTTTCTCCTCTCCTCTTTCTGTTTTCTCCTTCTCTCTCCACTGTAAGCTAGTGGGATATATCATGATACTGGGGCTAAAAGTACTAAGTCCATAGCGGTTAAGGAACCTGGTTAGTGTGCAAGTAACCTGAAAAGCTGTAGGTTCAAATCCCCGCTGCCACAGTTGTGCCCCTGAGCAAGGCACTTAACCCCTCTAGGAGACACTGGCCTTAAACAATTGATCGTTGACAAATGTAAGTCGCTTTGGTTAAAAGGATGCATAAATATATAAATATAATATAAATATTGTACTGTCATGCTAGTCACACATAACAGGTAAAGTTCTTAAACAGCTATCTCTTATAACACACACACATTTCTAAAACTCCTTATGGGAATGTTTAAGCTTGAGTGTGCAGTCTGTTCTGCTCTGCATGCCATCTGGATTGAGTAAGAAAGATATGTAGCACCCCCTGGTGGAACAGTTAAAAATAATATGACAGGGCATGAGAAACTACAATTAAAGCTAAAAATCTATTTATGATTATTTCTAATTTAAGTGTTGGTAAATAAACATACTTCATCGCTTTACAAAATATGACATAAGAGTTTATGACTGAAAACTGTACCGAAGATACTTCAAGCTGGTATCATGATTATCATTATGATATAAATGGGATGGAAAATAGATACTCCAGAAAGTCTTGTGTGGGAAAAAGTTGCAGCTGAATTTATACGAGTTTGTAAATACATGTTGAGGAACACAAAAGTCACAGATAATGTTTGGACAAAAGTAGGTGTTTTAAAAGTGACCACTAGATGGCACCCACGTTTAAGCCTTGGAAAACTGATCCTTTTTTTACATTTAGGCATCATGAACTGAATCTGGGCCCCAGATGCTATTAGAGGACTTTTTCTAGGACATACTCAACTTGGCCCTGCTGCTGCATGTCTCAGCTGTTTGCACACACACACAAATACACACACGCAAGCACATACAAACGCACACAGAGTTTGCACAAACACCATTAAGAGCCTGTAATCACCAGCACATACACTTTAACTCAATATCTAATTAAACCACATTTAGCACACTGCAATAATTCTTCTACCCTTTGATTGGATTGACTGATTATGGTGTGTGTGTGTGTGTGTGTGTGTGTGTGTGTGTGTGTGTGTGAGTGAGTGGTGAGTGTGTGTGTCTCTGTGTGTTCATGAGTGGTGATTGTGTGTGTCTCACTGTGTGTGTGTGTTTGTGTCTGAGTGCTGAGTGTGTGTGGCTGTGTGTGTCTGTGTGTACGAGTGTTGATCATGTGTGTCTTACTGGTGTGTCTGTGTGTGTGTGTTTGTGTCTGAGTGGTGAGTGTGCATGGCTGCGTGTTTGAGCGTGTGTGTGATTGTGTGTGTGATTGCGTGTGTGTGTGTGTGTGTGTGTGTGTGCACGTGTGTATGCGTGTATGATGCTGTCCTCATGTTTACCCTTAGCTAAAGGGCAAGCAGGCCCCTGGGCTAGGATGTGGCCTTCAGATGGCTTGGTCTGGGGGAATTATAATGACTTTTACAATGACCTAAGTCTCCCCTGACTCCCTGACCTCCTGAGGATGGTTACAGTGACTGGGGCCCACAGGAAACAGATGTGTACACGGATGAGTCCGCACACCTCCAGTCTCTCACGTGTAAGTCCGCACAAGTCCAGTCACTCAAGGTCTACTGTGTCTGCAGGTGTTTCTGTGCACATACTGCATGTGGACAAGGAGACTGGGAAGAAGTGGTTGTACAGTGTCTCTCTGTGTGTGAGTGTCTGTGTGTGTGTGTGTGTGTGTGTGTGTGTGTTTTTATTTGTGTGTGTTCAGAGAATAAAGAGTGCAGATCTGTGTCAGAAGAAGAAAGAGTAGGATAATGAGAGAGTGTGTCCTTGTCTGATCAAATATGCATGTCGCTGGAAAGTAAATCTATCTATCTGTGTGTTTGTGTGAGTGTGTGCATGTGTGTGTGTGTGTGTGTGTGTGTGTGTGTGTAAGAGAGAGACAGAGAGAGAATATGTTCTATGAATATTTACACATGTGTATATAAGTGTACACCCACATGTTTGTATGCATTATGTATCTATGTACAGTACAGTGTGCATGCATGTGTGTGTGTCTGTCTGTGTGTGTGTGTGAGTGTGTATGTACATGTGTGTGTGTGTGTCTGTGTGTCTGTGTATTTGTGCGCCACTCACCTTCCTGCCAGAGAACAGCATGCAGATCTGGTGCATGGAGCCGCCGTTCTTGGTCAGCTCCTTCTTTAGGGTCTTGGGCGAGGGCAGCGTCCACCCTCCTTTGCCGGCCGCTCCGCTGCCGGCATCCAGGCAGTTGATGGCGTTGTCTGAGGTGAAGCAGGGCGTGCGGGGGTCCTGCAGCAGGCTGCCTTCACTGTGCGTCCTCCTCCGGAGCGAGTTCTGGACACTGAGGCCACCGCCGCCGCCGTGCTTCTCGCACGTGGCCGACGGTTCCACCATGCTGCGCCTCTTGCTATCGCTACGCTCCAGGTAGGCGTCGTCACTGTCGTCCTCCTCCTCTTCCTCCTCGTCTTCGTCCTCGTCTTCGTCGTACTCTTCGTCGGTGGCCGGGGAGGACAGAGCGTCGGCGCTGAAAGATCGGTCGAGGCGCAGTTCCGGGATGACGAAGGACGAGGAGGAGGATGAGGGTGGGGCATTCGTGTCGGGCGCCTCTGAGACATTGTCCTCGATGTCTCCACCGACCACCAATGTTGTGACATCGCAGTCGACATCCCCATCCCCATCGCCAACTCCATCCCCGTCTCCTCCACCTCCTGTCGCCCCGGTGATGGACTCCTCGTCGCCCGTCTCGGCCCTTTCCGTTTCGGCGGCACTGAAACCCTTCTCTTCCTCCTCCTCCTCTTCCTCGTGCCCACGCCAGCTCTCCTGGTCACCCTCCGTGCTCTTGCCGTCCTCTCCCTCGGTGGAGGGAGGCGGAGTAGGGGGCACCTTCAGGCTCTCATCCATGGGGGTGCATGAGGAACCCCCCAGGGAGGTCAGGTCACTGGCTTGGGGACTAGCTGGGCCCGGGGGCTCTGAGGGGCTGCTCAAAGAGGGGTCGTCATCGGTGGCCCGCGGGGGAACCCCAACGCAGGATGGGTCCTCAAGCTTGGGCTCCAGCATCTGGAGGAGACAGAGAGAGAGAGAGAGAGAGAGAGAAGGACATCATTACATTAATTCACCACCAACAGATTACCATGATTATTATGACTATTCATGACAGTTTAAAGAACTCACAATGGTGGATTTAGCAAATTAACAATTGTCAGTAAGTTGACGTTACCAGTGTTCTATCAACCAGGCTGTTTTTGAGACAAGGCTCCAAAATAGGAACAAATACACAGACATTTGCATTTTTTAGTCTACATTGTTGAAGTGAAGTGAAGCCCGCCAACAACTATATTATCTAAGTAATTTCATATCTGCAGCTGAGAGTTCCAGAACTGCGACACACACACACACACACACACACACACACACAAAGTGAGAGACGATATTAATAACCCTAGGTAATCTTGAGTTTCCCCCACGTTCCTGACTAACCCAAGGCTGTGTGTGTGGGGGCGTAATGTTAGGCGCAACAACAGCAAGGCTGTTGGCCCAACTGCAGCGTCCACATTAGCAGAGAAAACAATCCAGACAAGCAAACAGCCCCCCTGTTTGGATAGTAGGAGTCTGGGGCTCAAGAGGGGCATACAAACAGCACACAGCAGAATGTCACAGCAGTCTACTAGGAGTGTCCGAAGAAGTGTGTTTACTTTCCGGACAATATGTTTGTGTGTGTGTGTGTATGTGTCTGTGCTTATGTGTGTGTGTGTGTGTGTGTGTGTGTGTGTGTGTGTGTGTGTGTGTGTGTGTCTGTGCTTATGTGTGTGTGTATGTGTCTGTGCTTATGTGTGTGTGCTTGTGTGTGTGTGTCTGTCTGTGTATGCTTGTGTGTGTGTGTGTGTATGTGTCTGTGCTTGTGTGTGTGTGTATGTGTCTGTGCTTATGTGTGTGTGTGTGTGTGTGTGTGTGTGTCTGTGTGTGTGTGTGTGTGTGTGTGTGTGTGTGTGTGTGTGTGTGTGTGTGTGTGTGTGTGTGTGTGTGTGTGTGTGTGTGTGTGTGTGTGTGTGTGTGTGTGTGTGTGTGTGTGCTGTCAGTGTGTGTGTGTATGTGTCTGTGCTGTGTGTGTGTGTGTGTGTGTGTTTGTGTCTGTGCTTGTGTGTGTGTGTGTGTATGTGTCTGTGCTTGTGTGTGTGTGTGTGTGTGTGTCTGTGTGTGCTTGTGTGTGTCTGTCTGTGTGTGCTTGTGTGTGTGTGTGTGTGTGTGTGTGTGTGTGTCTGTGCATGTGTGTGTGTGTGTGTGTGTGTGTGTGTGTGTGTGTGCGTGTATGTGTCTGTGCATGTGTGCGTGTGTGTGTGTTCTGCAATATGAATGAGACACACTGCAGCATCAAGGGTGAAGCAAGCTAGGTCAACGAGTAACACATTAGTCTGCAAACACCTGAAAATTATGGAGAATTACACGCAGGTTAATAAGGTCTTACATTCTGCTCTGTCTCTATCTCTCTCTCAGACACACACACACACACACACACACACACACACACACACACACACACACACACGCTAGCATTACTCAGTGTTCCCTGTAGTGTTGAATTCTGCTGAGAAAGCCTCCTCTTGTATACATACACAGGTATGCACACACACATACACAGATTAGGTGACTGATTCTTTTCTAAATGCCAACACTGCTTTTCTATGGGCCGGTTGCCATTACACTGAGAAACCACATGCATTAGTCAGCAAGAAAAAGCTGAGGTGGATTTTATTGTCAGCATCCACAAGGGTTGTTGGACCCTGGGAGGTATACATTTAGAAAAGATTATATCCTGGCCCAGTCCTTTGGCCAATCTTATCATTTCACTCCAACCTGAGAGTCACTCACCCTAGACAAACACACACACATACACATACGCACACACGCACACACACACGCACACACACACACACACACACACACACACAGACACTAGACAAACTTTGGACACCACCCTGAAGAGCTCAAGCCACTTTCCTAAACTTTAACCAAAATTATTTTTTGTTGAAGCAGTGCCATGCAGCTGTAAGTTTTTTTTTTTCCTTCATCTGTTTACTGTGATGGACAGAAATAAATCCACGTAGGCGATTTGAAAAGAGCGGAATGAGCACTTCCTGCAACGACATAAAGCTCTGACTCCAGAGACTCATTCAAGGCCTGTTCCTATTGAGTTCCTCAGCAGGAAAGACTAGATTTCCCTACAGACTCTAGACCCTAGACAGTTTTAGATGCTCTGGTCTGGCCAAGACTTAAGGATTGGCTGCTCCAAAATGGAGAGACCTCTGGGCCAGAGAGGACCACAGCCCAGAACCACGGCATGATGCGAGAACTTGTGTAAGAGCGGTACATACTAACATGTTAGCTTTTTAAAGGTGTTTTTGTGGTATTTTTGCTAAAACAAAACTTCATTGCACTATACCACTATGAAGTCATTCAGGTGTTAAACAAATTTCTAGAAGAGAGAGTGGCAAATGATTCAGCACGACACCCTGGAAAATTACTGACAATTCAGCCTTGCAACATCGCTATCATGTTTATTACCTTGTCAGTCATCAAAACTCTTTGAAAATTATAACTCATAAATATAGCTAATAAAAAGTCTCCTGCAGGCAGTAGTTAAATACAGAATGAAAACCTCAGTTCAAAAGTATTAATGCAAGGCATAGGTTAAGCGTGAGTCTGTGAAGGGTAGATCAAATGAACAGTTTCTCAGTATTCATTTCCAGTCTATTTAAAAGTCCATCATTATCCACAAAGGGCTATGAAGACGGAAACAAAGGGCTAACTTTCAACTCACAAGACGCACGATACTCACAAGACCAGTGGTATACATACACATGGGCTGACACACACACACACACACACACACACACACACACATTCACTTACTGAAATGAGTCTTTATGCTTCAGTGTTCAGTAAGTTCAGTGTGGATCACAAAGGAATCACAAGACTGACACAAACTGAAAAAATAAAGTTACAAGTGTACATATGAACACACAAGTGTGTGAAAATGCACACACAGAGCAGACAACATACTTGCATGAATAAGCATACAGACCCTCTAATAATGACATTAAACATGTTTACATGTTACTCTGTGGAATTCCAGTCTAGTCTACCCCTTTACCACCCTCCACCCCCCTCTTGAGCACAGGTCTCAGATGACAGCCATGGTATTTTTAGCCCAAATTTTACACGCAACAGATCTTCACATTTTCATGCACAACACAGAGCAGGAAACAGACGGCATTCATTTCTGTTTGAAGTCTGACAAATGATTCCCTGTGTCCATCACTGATCTAGGTCTGGATCACATACACACACACACACACACACACACACACACACACTGGCAAAGCGTAAGACTAATTCTACAAAACTTCACACAGACACTGGAGTCTATGGAGAACAGCAGCATTCATTACCAAACCACTTCAAAGTGCATCTGATCTCACTGGCAGTTAATCTAGCTTGCAGATATGACACAATAAGACACAATAAGTAGCTAGAACTAGAATTTGCTTCGTAGCCAAATAGATCATGTTGTAATTTCACGTTCTTTAGGTGGGCATACTGTACACGGGGCAACTGTGAGGAAGGTTGCTGGGCAATCACATTCTTCTACGTGTTCTGATTGGAGGATCATGACTGACATGATGACTGACATGATTTTGCTCAGAAAAAAAGTATGTCCATTATCCATGTCCAATAGTCATAAACATTACCCTTCAACATTGCTCAAGAATCACCTAGGCTGGCCTAACTCATTAGCTTCCTCTGTTCACATACACCACAATCGTGCACCTAAGCGTCATCCCTGCCTCCCACTGGTGACTTTCTTGTCACCAACTCGTCCTGAGTGGACTGAAACCAACTTCACAGGAGGCCCATGCCAGGACCAACTCTCCTTCCTAGAAGTCCTGTGACCTACCCCTTCTAACGATGGCACTGTCAAAATGGACTCACCCAATGTTACCTCCATGATCGATCTCACTCCTTGACTTTGACATTACATCTATCTACCAAATCAAAATTAATTTATACCCATCTTTTACACTGCCATATCTGTAAATAACTGCTCCCATAACTTATTTGTACATAATCTGCACATAACTACTGTATTCCCACCCTATCTTATTTGTACATATCTGCATTTATCTCTTCCCACTTTTACACTACCCTTCTCTGTACATAACTGCTCTTAACTACATATTGCACTTGTACATATCTGCTATTTGCACTTCTGATTACATGCTGAACTGTATTTCGTTACTCTGTATTCATACATGTGTAATGACAATAAAGTTGAACCTAATCTAATCTAATCTAATCATGGTAACTGCTGACAATTTTACCTGCATGGCCTCTGGCAGTTGGGTTGGCCCCTTGACCTATGGATCTGTCCAAGGTTTCTTCCTTGAATAACTACCACAAGGGTGTTGCTCTTGGGTGCTCCTTTCTAATGTCTGTAAAGCGCCATGAGACAATACTATCGTAAATGGCGCAGTATAAATATAACTGAATTGAATTGCAATGTGCATCACTTTTAGAGTAGAAATGGGGCACAAACAGTATGGATCCCCATAGCTAAAATATAAATTAAAAGTGCACTAAAATTAAGGCACTCTATGGTAAGTTTGATTGACTTTATTCACTTCGTAAGCCTGAACAGAAGAACAGAATAACACAATATAAGACAGAAAACTGTGCTACATAATGGGATGTGACACCTTGAAGAAGACAAGCTACAGAACTGGAGATCAATTTCAGATGACAGATTTCTCTGTCCACCAACATAAACTGGGATGTCGGTCCCTGTAGAGGCACTCCACTGGAACAGTACGAGCACCTGACTCTCAGCTGTACGTGGCATATGGCCTTCCACTTGACCTGACAACTGCAGAATGAGTTTAACACACAGGAACATACACACACACACACACACACACACACACACACACACACACACACACACAGGCACAGGCACTGTCAAAAGGGTGCATACATGCACACTCATATTCGCTAAATATATACACAGACTATACAGACTAAGTGTATAGTATGTATAGTCTGTGTAACGGTCGGTAGTTACATATATATATATAACTACCGTAAACAAAGACACACATCTGGTTAAACTAAGTGCTGTGGGATACAGATTAATCCAGGGGGACAAATGTAAATACCCCTCTAGCCTTTACTGTATTTCACTCCACTAAAACGTCATTGTTTTTTTCTGTCAGTAAAAGCCTTTCTTGTACAAGGAAGACCAAGGGGCATACAAGTAAACAATATTTAGATTGATCACTTCTTCAGCTCCACTGGGAAACATCTGGTCAAGACATTGCACAGATGCAGACCCAAACAGATGCACGAACCGGCAGCCATTAGGGCTCGCGGAGTGAAAGCCTTCTTTACTGTCTTGGTGAGGGTGAAGCAGGTAGAGTGAAGCGTGGAAAGAGCATCATAAATGATTCAGCTTGACACAAAGAGACCACACATCCCATCCATTTGCTAGAAAAAAAACCGAAATGCAGCAAAATGGAAAACAAGATGACGGGTGGACGGATGGGTGGTCTGAGAGAGGAAAGAAAGATGGGAGGGATGGAGGGAGGGAGGGATGGAGCAGAGGGGAGGAGGAGGTGAGTACACAGAGAGATAAAAGTCTGGAAATGGTCATCCAGGCTCTCTTGTGGGGAGGATTGCTTATACATGCGTTAAGAGCATTAGGGAGTGTGCAAATAAGCACAGACATGAGTAAGAAAGCTCTTTGTGGGCCCTGTCCATGCCCTCCACTGCTGACATATGAACTGCCAAGCGTTTGGTTAACAATGACTGACAACAGAACCAAATCATAATAATTCAAATGTCAAGTGGCCAAAGGTATGGCAAACACTGGAATCTAATGTAAATGAGCACTGGAAGCGGAGTATGAATGCTACACCCAGTTCTGTTCTGCCCCTTTAACATTTACTTTTCTTCTCCATTTACCTTTCATCTCTCTCTTTCTCTCTCTTGTGCTCTTTTTTTTCTCTCTCTCTACAAATCATCTTTTACAATTGACTTCCCTTTCCCATTCACTTTTCACTGCTCTCTCTCTCTCTCCCCATCATTTTTTCACAGTTTACCTCTGTTCTCTCTCTTACATTTCACTACACTCTAACTACTTTGTCCTCTCTCTCTCTCTCTCTCTCTCTCTCTCTCTCTTTCTTTCTATTTTACACTCTTTTGCTCTCAATACATTACTTTTGAAACTCCAACCCCCTTAATTCAGATTTAGTCACCCAGATCAGAGGCTTAGAGTTTTTCCTCTGCCATCACATAATAGTTCTCCCTCATTTTTCTTCTCTCTCTTTCTCTCTCTCTCTCTCTCTCTCTCTCTCTCTCTCTCGTTTACACCCCAAGAATTATGAAAGGAATAGGAAAAAAAAACAAGGACAAAAAAAACACACATGGCCTCTTAGGTGTTAAACACCACTTGTGGTAGTTTCAATGTTCCGTGCAGTTTTGTGTGAGAGGGCCCACCTCTGCACTTGTAATCACTTGCAATACAAGCCTCTCAATACTACAAGCATGCCCTGCACATCAAACATAAACACACACACGCACACACACAGAGTAACAGAGTATTGCATCACCCCTACCCCCCAGGGTTACACAATCACAAGTGGGAAAGAAAACACACCAAGCTCAAATGGGACAAACAAGTGGTGCTATTAGAACAACAAAGCCATAGGTGCCCAGAACCCAAGGGAAAGAGAGAGAAAGAGGGAAGAGAGAGAGAGAGAAAAAGGGAAGGGAGGGGGGAGGAGAGAGGGGTACGGAGAGGGAGGGGAAAGGAGAAGGATGGAGAAAGAACAAGTAAGCAGAGAGAAAAGGGTAACATTAGGAAGAAATGACAGGGTGCTGTGATTGGATTGGAAACTGCTTAGCAGGGATTCCATTTCCTACTTTCATGAGGAGCTGAGGCATAGGGAGGGAATGATGGCGAGCCATTAGGACCTGTGTGTGTGTGTGTGTGTGTATGTGTGTGTACTGTAAGTGTGTGTGTTTGTGTGTGTGTGTGTGTGCCTGATCAGAATTAAATTCTGCACACACTAACCCTCTCAGGTTGCTCTGTTTCTACAAATACTCAAGGAAGGACATCAAAGCTTCTCTCTCTCTCTCTCTCTCTCTCTCTCTCTCTCGTTATATATATATGTATATCAAATGCCCATGTATATATCTCTTTCTATCTATCTTTCTATCTATCCATCTATCTATCTATCTATCTATCTATCTATCTATCTATCTATCTATCTCTCTCTCTCTCTCTCTCTCTATAAGCATTGTTTTCTTCTTGGGGTGTAAATAAGAGAAAGAGAGAGAGAGAGAAAGAGAGAGAGAAAAAAAATGAGGGAGAATTATTATGAGATGGCAGAGGAAACACTAAGCCTCTGATCTGGCTGACTAACATGAACCTGAATTAAGGGGGTTGGAGTTTCAAAAGTAATGTATTGGGAGCAAAAGAGTGCAACAGGTACACACCACAGCACAGGAGGCAGGACAGACAAAGGAATGAACTCTGTTACTACTGACACTGTATTTCCTTCCTATAAAATTCAAACTATAGCAAAGTGCATGAAAATTCAATTCCAAACAACATGCACACACACACACACACACACACACACACACACACACACATACCACACACATGCACACGCACGCTCGCAAACACCGTATCCAACTGCTATCCTTAATCCCCCCTTTTGCTATGCCTGACTCATTGGCCAGTGACTGCAGGAGACCTGCCTCCGCATTGATCATCTAAATCATCTGAATCAATGCTCCTTTGGGGTGAGGAGAGTTAGGGCCTAATCACTTGCTGTCTCCCTATGAATGGGGCAGGGGTTGGTGGTCACACACACACACACACACACACACACACACACACACACATTCAGCAGCATCAAATGAGACACTTTAAGAAATTACGAAGCGGCCAGGAGAGCAGCCCATCTGGCACTATCGCTACGTCGGCCGTGCCATGCATGCCACTGCGGTCATTCATGCCGATCGAACAC
>JAIFZK010000014.1:15557500-15560000 GCA_027481765.1 Tenualosa thibaudeaui
CCCTGTGTCAGCCTCCCTTTTGTCTTCTTCCTTTCTCCCAAACCCCCCCCCCCCTTTCGTTTACCCTCCCTCCCTCTCTCTGTCTCTTGTAAGTGAGAGAATTAGCCAGCATACTTAAGATACACTTTACTAACACATTAAATTACTGCATGTTGTACTCACACCTTAGAATGCGCTAAAACAGCACACTAACCCATAGCCAATGCGAAATGATCCATTTCAAGTTGGAGCTGAAGAAATTCAATTCACCTATGAGAACTACTTTGCTACTTTGGGTCACCTATGAAAACTACTTTGCCATTTCAAGTTTAGCGTCTATTAGTGTTTTAATACACAAATTGGAAAAAAATATTTAAAACTAAACTAATTTGACAGAATTTAATTATCTATGCTTATTTCCCCATTAATATCCAACGAGTCATTAGATTAAATCATTTGAAACACATGATTTCAAACAAACAGCCCATTATAAAGCATGTAGCCACACTACATTAATGATAGGCAGAAAGGTCTCTCTCTCTCTCTCTCTTTCTCTTTTCTTTCCTTCTCTGTTGTTGGGGCGTAATGGGATGAGGTATTTTCAAAGACACTCCTGGCAGGGATGGTTATGGCCTTAATGTGATTTCACTCAATAGCTGGCTGACTAATTAGGTGTGTAATCCTGAGTGGGCATAAGTTAAGAGAGTGATGTCATTTCCTGTGATATATATATATTTTTTTTACTGTCTCTCGATGTGTTTGGTAACATAAAGACACAAAGACAAGCACACAACACACAAACACACATACACACACACACACACAGAGACATACAGACACTCATGCAAACACTCACACACAAAGTAATTGTAAATCCCAAGGCAGTATAGAACTCCATTTCCCCTGTCCTTCTCTCTATCCAGTTTCCTGAGTGGTGCTTACTATGATCTTCATGCATGAAGCCTTTTTCCAACATCAACTTGCCTCTAATGTCCTCTCATCCAAGAGTAATCTCCCTCACACACACACACACACACAAACACACAAGCATAAAAAGCTGAGAAGACTAATCTGTGACTGACTCGTGTGTGCAAGTCACAACAGATAAACGTGGGTGCTAAACAGGGAAGCGTGTTGTCCATACACATCACAAACAGCCACATTAAGTCTCTCCACTGCACGCTATATGTCTCTCTACACAATGTCCATGGACACACAGCTCAGGCAGAGGACTCTCATTTGCATTGCACACAGTAAGTGCTATGCTCAGAAGCTATGATACTAAGAGTTCATATTCAACTTTCAAATCCTGGGTAGGTACAATTTCAGCAGTACATTCACTTTGGAGGGATCATGTCAGTGCTATATGTTTAGCCCACATACACTACAGTTACAGATTAAAACATTATTGAGATGCCTTCAGATGAGGAACTATTTGGTCGGAACGGGTGTATTTGGTCTGCGACAAGCCATCTACACGTCAGAGCTACATGATGAAGCCTGTCTCTGAAGGGTAGGACAGTGGAAGTTTCATGGTCTTTATTAAGAACATGTGTTTAGAATAGTCATAGTCAAACCTGCAGTATCAGGAAGATTAAGAAACTATCAAACTATCATTCTCCCTCTCTCTCTCTTTCTCTCTCTCTCTCACACACACATATACACACAAACTCACACACACACACATATACTGCATACCATGGCAAGTCAGACAAATAGAGTCACAAAAGATCATTCTGTCACTCTTTCTTCTTCACTTCCTTTTTTTACTCTCTATGTCTCTCTCTCTCACACACACACACACACACACACACACACACACACACATACAGACAGAAATGTCCACCAAGAAAAAAAGGGAAAAGGGTAGAGAAGCAATGCTGAGGTCAATGCATCTGAACCTGACTTCCGATTGTCAAGCCCTCTCAACATGACATGAAACAGACTGTACAGGACAGGAAGGAAAAAGAAAGAAAGAAAGAAAGAAAGAAAGAAAGACCTGATGTAATTCCAAGTATTACACATGAAAACACAAAAAAGGTAATGACTAGCTTGGTCAGTTTGTATTATATTTTCAAAACAACAACAAATCCTCACATAGCCGTTGAGCTAGTAACACTGATTACACACGTTTATGATGAAAAGTGCAAATATGGAACAGAGAAGTAGAACAGGCTGATCCCAAATCAGCAGAAGAGCAGACTCACCCTGTCAGTAAAGCTGTTTGTGTGTGAACAATCCTGCACAGAATTCACCTGAGAAAACACGAGACCACCCCACGTCACTGCAGTCACACGCAAACACAAGCATCTCTCGCCAGCAGAACCCTACGAGTGATCCACTCCGGAGCAGTCACATGTGCATCTCTCTCTCTCTCTCTCTCTCTCTCTCTCTCTCTCTCTCTCTCTCTCTCTCTCCCTCTCTCTCTGTGTATGTGGGTAAGTGAGTGGGTGGGTGTGCATGTGTCAGCGGGGATATCAGAATTTGACAGGACTGTTAAGACAGTCAATTTTTGTGTGTG
>JAIFZK010000014.1:15565000-15592500 GCA_027481765.1 Tenualosa thibaudeaui
GAGTGAAAGAGAGATACATATAGATAGATAGATAGATAGAGAGAGAGAGAGAGAGAGAGAGAGAGACAGAGAGAGAGACACAGAGAGAGAGAGAGGCATAGCCTGGGATTTTTTACTTTTTTTTTAAACAAGCCATTTACAGGAAGCATCAAAGTGACTATGAAGCTGGTAAATTCACATAAACAGCATCATCATTTTGTCTGATGTGGCTTTAATGAGTGAGTGAGTGAGTGAGTGAGTGAGTGAGTGAGTGAGTGAGTGAGTGAGTGAGTAAGTGAGTGAGTGATAGTGATTGTCTGTGTGTGTGTGTGTGTGTGTGTGTGTGTGTGTGTGTGTGTGTGTGTGTGTGTGTAGTCTTATGTGCAGTATTGGAGGCCCGTCTATACACTCTCCTGTCATGAAACAGTGGTGAGTACACATCTACATGGTAAAGATTGCCTACACAGTGTTTAGAATAGAATACTAACTGTTGTAAGACAACCTGACCCCCCTGGCTGTATGCAAGCATGCATGAGAACAACAATAATTAAAAGGGAAATGAGTCAGAGAAACAAAAACAGCTCAATCCCCATACACACGTCTCAGTGCAGTTGCAGCACGTTTGGCTATTCCTTACATCACTCTGGGGTGATTAAGGGCCCTTTGTTTCCAATGGAAATCATGCAAAACAAGATCCATCATAGACTGACAGCAAATTGATCAATACGAGATGAAGAATAATAGACCTGCAACAACAACCAACACAAAGTCCTGGGCAACAATGATGAAAGAAAGATGAAAGTTGTGTGTGTGTATTTGGACTGCATACACAAATACATCTTAATTGAACAGACAGATTATATATATATATATATATATATATATATATATATATATATATATATATATATATATAGATATATATATATATATATATATATATATATATATATATATATATTATCATGAATAAAAGACGTTAACAGTAGACGGAGAGATGGAAGGTTTTTGTGCTTGATCTGTGTGTGTGTGTGTGTATGTGTGTGTCAGACTGGCAACTATCAAAATCAAGTACATTAGTGCCAAGTAATGGTAAATATACCAGCTAGCATCTGCCTATGAAAGCAGGTCATCATTCAGATTATGTAATTCATTAACAATGCTACAGTTACGTGAGCGAAAGAAAGGATGAATTGCTCTGTATAGCTGAATTATGAGTTTAATTAAAGGGTTATCTAAAACCAAACAAGAAAGGCTATTTCAACTAAGACCATATCTAGATGTAAATTTGCAAGATTAAATCATAGATGTTTTGTTTCATAAAAAGGTTTTATAGGCATGCATTATTAATTATTTTCTTTCTTTTTTGTGTGCATGTGGGTGAGGGTATCATTGATGCAGTTAGCAGCCAGTCTATACAGTGATGTGATTTGTGAAAGAGAGTGAGTGTGAGTGTGTATGTGTGCATGTGTAGTGTATTGTAAGGCTGGTATTGTGTGAACATCTGGTGATGGTTTTGAAGGACTGGGGGAATAATAGGCACCCAATCTCATCTCCAGAAATAAAGCAGTTTTTCACCATATGGTGTGTGTGTGTGTGTGTGTATGTGTGTGTGTGTGTGTGAGTGTGTGTGCACATGTGTGCATGTGCAAATTCTGACAGACAGCTGAGACACAAAGCTGGGATTCACTCATCCTCAGATGTGGTTCCAAACACTCTGAACAGTATAGACAACTCAACGAGTTTGTATGTGTGTGTGTGCGTGTGTGTGTGTGTGTGTGTGTGTGTGTGTGTGTGTGTGTGTGTGTGTGTGATTATGTGCCCTGTTGTGGGTTGCAGCCACACCACAAAGTGCCAGACAGAGCATGTTTATTTTTACCATCAGTGAGCTGTGCCACTGCTGGAGAACGTGTGAGGTGAACAGGAGGGTCCCATACCAAAATAAAACAGACATTAGATACACCCCTCTCTCTCTCTCTATGTCCATCTTTCACCCCCCTCTCTTTTTTTCCCTCACCAAAATCATCTCTCACCCTCCAATGCTCTCTCTCTCTATTTCTGTCCTCTCCCCTCCCTTCATCCACGCCAGCTTTTTGAATAATATTACTAAGCAATGTTTTTCAAATGCTTTCTCACTTATAACAAACCAAGACTTTAAATATTCCTGTTAGAACACTTTTTTTCCAAAAAGAACATGACCCATGGAGATTAAAATCACTCCCAAAGAGACCATTCATGTATAGTCAATTTCAGCAGTTAGCTCTGAGGTGATTACACCAGGAGGAGAAAATGGCGAACCTAATCCAAACCTCTGTAAAACATTGGAAGAACAGGTTGTTTGTGATTGAGCTTTCCAAAACAACTAGTTGCATATGTCCCCTGGTCTATTTTCCCACACAAAGAACAGCAAGAAAAACAAACAAACAAACAAAAACAAATAAACAAACACCAAACACATCTGGAAGGGCAACTGCTGTGGGCCCTTTAGAGCTAAGATGGATGTCTCTCCAGCAGTGACCTAAAGTGGCATTGGGAAACTAAGTCATCTCTATATTATGGTCTGTATGTAGCTCTTTGTAATGGGGACACAAAAAGAAAAAACAACCACAAGAAATTTCCCAGCAGTGCCGGCTCTCCCTCTGGCAGTGGGAATGGGTAGCATCATGTGCAGCGCAACTGAATAATTTGCCTTTTGACTAATCCAACCCAGAAGGCAGGGGGCCGGAAGCATAGCTCAGCACGGAATGATGGAGGGGTGAGCCAGCCCACGGGACAAGCATGGAGCAGGAGCTAAACAGGCATGCATGGACAGAGAGAGAAAAGGAGGAGAGAGAGACAGAGAAGAGAAGAGAAGAGAGGGAGAGGGAGAGAGGGTGGGAAAAGAGAAAATAGACAGAAGGGAGAGAAAAGATAAAAAGAGAGAAACAAGAAGATGAAAGATGAATAGAGTGACAGACGGAGAGAAGGACATAGTAAAGAAAACAGAGGGATGAGAGTGGAGAAGGAGATGGAGTGAGGTATGAAAGAGAAGGAGAGAGAGAGAGAGAGAAATGGGGGTCTGGACTGGACAGGAATAGAAACGGCTGGTTACATAAGGGGCTGGATAGGGACGGAGGGATAGCAGACGTGCAGCACACAAACACACACACACACACGCACACACACACGCATGGTGCACATGCCAACAGTGTGGCATAGTCAGCAGGGTGAGATGTGAGTGGAGTGGAGAGAGGTATGCTTCACTCACATGTCCTCATGAGGTGCCAGCATGACTGAGGAGGGAAAGAGAGAGGGGAAAAGAGAAAGAAAAAGAGAGAGAGAGAGAGAGAAAGAATGTGGGAGAAGGAGGGGGAGAGATGGAGAGAGATAGGGAGACTACTAGAATGATGTCTACCGTCCAACGTGCTTAGGTGGTGTTGTACATCCACATGACCCCTGCTCTGATTTGAGAAATAGCTCAATGTATCATTGGAGGACAACAGAGAGAGCCTGTCCGTGCCTGACTTCTATGAGAGAAAAACCAGACCTGTGTCTCTCGGCTCCATCTCCCAGTCCCCCGCCTAGGGACCAGCTCCAACGGACCACTGATGCCTTCTGATAGGAGGACGAGCGCATAAACACCCCAAAATTGGCTAAACTGAAGTGGGTTACTTCCTGCTCTGCAGGACAAAAGGAACACTCTAAATGCTTAAAATAAGTAACTCACAGTCATTGTATCCTCCCGCGAACCCGTCCCGGTTCTCGGGCGCAGCACACTCCCAAAGCGGCGTTCACGGAAGGAGAAGGAATTCATTAGTGTTCATTAATGGAAAATATGGTAATAACTGATCCTGCTAGTTAACATCAGGTTGGTGCCACTCAGGAGCTGGCTGTTTCTGTTCGGAGTTCTACTGTGGCACATCTCCCTCGTCTCCACCCAGAAATACCAGCAACAACAACAGCAGCAGCTGCAGCAGCAGCAACAGCAGCAGCAGCAGCAGGGACCTGCCAGAGCTGTGATTATCCACCAAGATTAAGGAGGTCAGGAGGATTAATGCAAACAATTCAAAAACCAAAGAGCTCAAAATCTCCAGCTCGAGCCAAGAACAACCACAATAATAACAGCAATACTAACAAACACAACCAACTACATACGTCATACATAGCAACATGCTTGCCAGAAAATAAAAACAGTTCACGCTTCACACACACACACACACAGACACAAACACACACACACACATGCACAAGCAAGTCAGAGTTCGAGTATCACTTTGAGTAACCCAGGCACTTTCTTGTGTTGACGTTAATCAGGATTTAATTCAAAGCCGAGCTTCCTTTAGTTCCTCTTGAGAGGAGGCTATGCAGAGGAAGGGAGATCTGCTTTTCATGGCTTTGCTCACTTTGGGGTCTATTCAGTACAGCACGTCAACGATCCCTTCTGCCTCTCTGTTTTTTTTCCCTCTCTCGCCGTCTCTCTTTCTCTTTCTCTCTCTCTCTCAATTCAATAGGCCTCCCTTTCCGGTTTGCCCTGTGGGACCTAGCAGGTAGAAAGCTAAATCCATTAGTTAGCATGGCAGCTAACCTTATCATCAATGGTGACATTTATTAACCCAGACGAGAGTGTATTTTGCTGAGCGGCCTCACAAGAAACCTAGCATATCTCTCAAAGTCTGTTGAAAAATTGTTCTGTCTATGTGGAAAATTATCTTAAAAATTGCCAAACAACATATGTGGTTCATCTCAAAGGGGAACAGAAAATAATTTTTATCTTTCCATTGACTCCAGTTTATAGGTCCCATGGACTGGAAGTGGATGGGCATTACTTAGGCTCCCTATGCAATTCAATTTAATGCATGGATATTTCAAATACATTGCCAAAGTTCAATTGCATACAGTTGCAAACATATACAGGTAGACTCTCTCTCTCTCTCTCTCTGAGAATGACATGCCTTTGCCAAAACCTCTAAATTATACCATAACAAACACCAGACTTGTTTACTTGTTTTGGGTGAGATTCTGCGCAACGGCTTTACCCTTTGCCTTGTGTGTTTGTGTGTGTGAGTGTCACTGTGAGTGTGTGTGTGTGAAGATGCTGAGAAGGCAAACTCTGGCCTGGCTGTTGCTGTGAGACTTGAATGATTTGTGCAGTCTCCCCTTCAATAGCAAATGGTTCATCACAGGCGCTGACCCATGGAGAATAAATTTATCGCCACCGCACCGGCTCAGCGACGCACGCCTCCAACCTCCTCACTGCTCCCTCACTCCCGCTGGAGTGACCCTGGTGTCGGAAAACCCTTTTTCCGTGAAATGTGGAGAAGCACCCGGTGTCTCCTCTTTCCAAAACACAAGCCAATTACTGAAAGGTCAACGTCTTCTCCCAAACGTCACGCGCTGCGCTGACGCTTTTCGGCTGGCCACCCATGTGGCCCAGCGGCCCATGTGGCTGAACTTAATGATGCGCGAGAGCGGCCATGATGAACTCCGTAGTGTGTCTGTCTGGCCATTAATCAAAGCCAGTGGCCTCAATGCCTACTAAAGAGCACAACTCCACTTTCTCAGTCTCACCACACAAACACACACACAAAATGTTTCCATCAAGCACAGACATACACACAAACACACACACACAGACACACACAAACACGCATCCATCATGCACAGATATATAGACACAAACACACATACACACGCATACATGAGTGTGTGTGTGTGTGCGGAGGAGGGCTGGGCAAACACATTAGGGTGAGCTGCGCAACTCTGACGGATGCCCAGAGAGATGTAGAGTGCTGATGTGTGCAAACAGACAGGGCTGGTTTGGTGTACAGCACACAACACTAGCACACGGAAACTATATGACAGCTTGCTGAGGGCAGTGTACTGCATATTAGCACTGAATTAACTATGCCTACCTCTGTTTGTTGACTGGATCCGGTAAAATAATGCCTCCTGAGACTACAAGCTCAGTGGGATCACTGGCACTGAAGGGAGATGATTGTGCGATCGTGCAGAGATGAAGCGTTTTGGAAACAATACGCAGATCTTTCTTTGAACCTTTGTCTCTCCTATATCTCTCTGCTAGCTAGCTCCCAACTGTGGCTTTGATCACACACTCACTGGGATCTGGCTAATATTCAGTCGAATATTCAGTCCAGTTGAGGTCTAGAGCTGGTCCGGCATCAGCTGCCCCCCACCACCTCTAATCCCCCCACCCATCCTTGTTACCCAGGCAGCTGCAGCTGCTGCTGTCCATCCAGACCTGTGGTCTGTGACTCAGCCGATAAAGGGAGATTTATTATGCCTGGAATAAAAGGAAATTACTCTACATTGGTTCAGCGTCGGGTTTGCACTAAGAATGGCACAGGCACAGACGTGTGGATTTGTGTGTGTGAGTGTGAGTGTGTGTGTGTGTGTGTGTGTGTTTGTCTGTGTGAGGGAGATAGATGTGTTTCCAGGGTGATGAGTCACCCAATTACTAAAAGGAGTTGGCTGGCGGAGACCAGGGGCTTGGTTTGTGCGTGTGTCAGTGTGTGTGCGTATAGGTGTGTGTGTGTGTGTGTGTGTGTGTGTGTAATAAAGCCAGGAGAGCGTACACAGCACGCATCTACTCAGGGAGTCTTGGCACTGGGTCACATATGTCACTGATAAGCACGATAGGGGTCAGATAGAGCTCTGACTCCATTGTCTACCACCTACACACAAGCACACAAGCACACACACACACACACACACACACACACTTTTAAATGAGTTAGATATGTTCTTCCCCATGATTAACATGTCTATTTCAGCCATGCTGTTTCTGTAGCAGTAAGCAAATTGTATCTGGGCCACCCTGAGTACAGATGCTTTCTTGGGAACTCATCTAGTCCTTCTTTGAGTGTGTTTGTGTATGTGTGTGTGTGTGTGTGTGTGTGTGTGTGTGTGTGTGTGTGTGTGTGTGTGTGTGTGTGACAGAGAGAGAGAGAGAGAGAGAGATACCAAGAGTTGGGTGGGGTTTGTGTGTGTGTGTGTGTGTGAGTGAGATCTTGTTTATTAGATGCAGATGTAAGTAATCCATTTTTGACTACAGTCACAGTTCAGAAAATGACAATGTTGAACAAAAAGTGGAAAAAATTGTCTTCTCAAGGGTCTCTATTATCAATAAAACAAATTTGGACTTGAGAATGAATCACAATTTTAAATTGTGCTATTTCACTAGTATTGGAAGATGGTCAGCACTTTCTGCAGTTGAAGACTTTTTTAGCAGACTAGCCACCAGTGATTTTAATGATGCAATGAAAACTCCAACCTACAATGTGGCGACACATTCAGGAATAATTGTCTTAGCACTGTTGGCAGCTTTGGGTATGGCTCTAAATGGAGATTCTCATTCTCAATAACACACACTGACACATTACTGCACACACATATATAAACACACACACACACACATACACACAAACAGATGTGCAGACATATACACACACCCACACATTGTCCCTGACATGCATAAACATTCTCTGTCTCTCTCTGTCACACATACGCACATACAGAGAGTTGTGAATTGATCGCTGGTGATGCACACAGCTGCTACATTTCATTCACACACTCCATTCAAAGAAACATCAGGAAGCAAACATTCAAAAAGACAAACAGACAAAAAAAACACTATGTGTACAGATGAGGTAGGTAAGAATGGCAAAGCAGCGGATGGGCCTGGGTTGGCAGGAGTGGGGAAAGGGGGTTAGGGGACAAATGACAAAAGAGAGGAGCTCCCAAAGCCCCTCTGATTGGGCCCTGGATTAAAGAGCGGCCTGAGAGAAACGCATCCTGTGCTTTCATGTGCTTCTTGGGGGAGGGGGCATCATAAGAGGCAACAGGTGTGGGGAACTAGACACACGCACACACACACTGTGAACATAAGGGTGCAATCAAAGGCAAAGCGGCACTGATAACAGGCCATCACACACACTTACAGAGCTGGTATTGCTATGAAAAAACTACCACACACACACACACACAGCACATCCACTACCAACAAACCATCACACACCCTCCCAACAGCTCATCACACACTCACATCTCAGCTATGAACAGTCCACAGGTCTCTCATACCCTACAGTCACAGGTATAGTATGAACGTTCCTTCTGTCACACACACACACACACACGCACATGCACATGCACCAACACACACACAGGTCTGCTAGCAGCCATCAGATCAAGCACTCACACACCTGCTAATTTCACACAATCTGACACAAGTCTGGCGTAAATCTCATCCTATTTGAGGAGTACACAAGGTCCAGTCAACTGAGTAACATTCGACTTTTATCCAAAACAAAATGGACTCACAACCGTAGGTTGCATACCCATATACTCCCAGATACATGGGGTGGTGGTGGAGAAGCGGTTAAGGGACCTGGCTAACATGCTACTAGTCTGGAAACTGTGGGTTCAAATCCTGGTTGTTACTATTGTGCCCTTGAGCAAGGCACTTAACCCTACGTTGTTCTAATGGAGACTGGTCCTGATGTACTTGTAGTTGACAAATGTAAGTCGCTTTCAAAAAGCATGTGTTAAAATCCATAAATGTAAATGTCTGCTAAAATGCATAAATGGATATTGGATATCCTGTATAGCAAAACCACTCTGGATACACATATTTGCCCCCAGTGTGTGTATGTACCAATACGGACGCACCAATATACAGGTGTATGCAGCACTGCTCAAAGCCCTGGCCAGGCCAACTGTCCAGCTATTGTTGTATTGTAGCTGATTCAGCAACCACAGACTCAGTAATACTGTATTTGATATTAACATACAGTATTAGAACTAGTATTAGGGCTTCTGTACACGTAGATATTTTTCTCAGTTTCTTTGTTTAATTGTATTCACACATATTCAGAGAATCCAGTGTTCTAGAAATCCAGTGTTTTAGAAAAAAAAAAACTCTCTGCTAAAATTCTGTTTACATGTAAATGAAAGGTCCAGATTAAAAATACCTGTTTATAAAAATATCTGTAAACAAGCCCTAAATCATATGAGAATTGGTTATTCCAATACATTCAAAGAGACTATTAAGGAGACTTTAGTTCTGGATTTGATTTGATTTGTTAATATAGCTGTTTGGGTTGCCTTGCTAATGTTCAGTTCCTCAAGGAGTTTTCCTCTCTTCTGTGATCAGAAAGGCTTGTGATGTAAGCAACGGCAAAAGCATCACAAAATTACGTCACACTGCCCCCACTACACACACACACACACACACACACCTGGACGTGCTTGAAGAGGGCTGGAACGTCTCACACACTTGAGGGGAAAAGGTGCACACTTCAAACGGGTGACGTCACTAACAATATCCACAGCAGGATATTTCTGGCTCCAACTCACTACACACACACACACACACACACACACACACACAAACATATAAGCACTCTCTCACAGATGAGCATCTCTGTTCCAAACCCAAGGAGTCTGAGTAAGCTCTTCCCTTCTGCTCTTCTTAAAAACACTTCTCATCAAGTGTATACTTGAACCCTAATCCACACACACACACACACACAAACACACACAGACAGACAGACATGCACAGACACGCACTGATAGCACACATTGCACACTGAAATGCCCGTGCTTCTTAAACCTCAAGCATAAAAACTGGACTACTCTTCATGCCTTAGTAAGAGCTCTCTGTGTGACTGCTACCTGCTAAATCACCCCACACTGAAAGACTACACACACACACACACACACACAAACATACATAGCACAGAAACATATTCTCAAACACAGGGAAATTCTTACACATGCACCCCCCCCTCCCACTCCACACACACACACACACACACACACACACAAATACACTCAATCAACTATTCTCCCTTAGTCACTCAATGGCTAGCAGTCATGTCTCACTGACACTCCTCCACCACGAGCAATGAGCTCAGAAACGTCACATGACACTTGACTGAACTCAAGAAACACTCTTCATAACACAACCCACTTACACTGGAGCCAGACAAGAGATTTCAGTGCTGAAGGAGCTCTTTCAGTCACATTAGTCTACAGTTGGATCTCTGCCGGAGGAGAGTGGTGCCACATTGTATTTGCCTGCTGTCTGTTAGTGAATGAGAAACTGAACCTGCATACACCTTTGGGTCGAGATTATATTTATATTATTTTCCCTTTGCTTTGCTTTGCTTTGCATTGACAACACTGGAAAGTGTGCAGAAGAGTAGACAGCTCTAGCATCACCATGGGTAAAATGAGGTCTGTTACAGCCCTTTCTGTGGGAGACTTGTCGTTCATTTATCATCAGGGTCAATCACACACACACACACATACTCACACACACACAAGCAAACACACACACACTCCTCCCCATAGTTTCCTGACCGTCATCGACTGGACACACACATACCTTAACTGCATCACTCACGCTGTGAGTACACTACACACGTCACATCTCAGATTATAGAACACACTGTCAAGGAAGGTGAACATGTGTGTATGTATGTGTGTGTGTATGTGTGTGTGTGTGTGAGAGAGACATATTAGTCAGATACTGATGAAAAAGAAAAAAAAGGATCACAAAAGAGAAAAAAAGTCTGATAGAGTAAAACAAAGAGTAAGAAAGATGTCAAAAGAGAAAGAAAGAGGATGTGTACATCAGTGTGAGGGAGAGAGAGAGAACGAGGGTGTATACATCAGCGAGAGAGAGAGAGAGAGAGAGAGAGAGACAGAGCGTGTGTACATCAGTGCGAGGGAGAGAAGAGAGAAAGAGGGTGTATATGTGAGATGGATAGACAGAGAGAGAGAGAGAGAGAGATAGACAGAGAAAGAGAGAGAGAGGGAGAGAGACAGGGAGAGCCAGTGGTACCTGCTCCATGGAAGCGAAGTTGTCTCTCCGCTGCTGCTGAAGCTGCTTGTCGATGTTGTCCCTCAGACACTGGCACACACGCCTCCTCTGCTCCACTGAGAAAGCCTCAAGACTGAGCAGGCAGTCACACTTCTGCACACACACACACACACGCAAATACACACACATACACAGGGAGGGGGAGAGAGAGGACGGAGAGAGAGAGACGTACAGTGGACGGACAGAGGAAGGGAGGAGAGACATGGAGAGAGAGGGGGAGGGAGGGAGGGAGGCAGAAAATGGGGGGGGGGGGGTAGACAGAGGACAGAGTAAAAGGAATACAGTGGGAGGGTGAAATAGAGGTGGGGAGAGAGAAAAGAGAAGATAGAGAGAGAACAAATAAAAGAGTGGGTTGGGAGAAAAAGTGGATGAGAAATTGACAGTGATAGAGAGGGGGAGAAGGAAAAGGAGATCAAGAGAGATCAAGAGGGAGGGGTGAAGGAGATAGAGAATGATAAAGGGGGAGGGTGACAAATGTTGAAAACAAGAAGGGAGGAGAAAAATAAAAAACAAAAAGACAAGTTAGTGGATGAGACCTTGCCATTCATTGCATTTATTACAGTGAACCATCACATGACTGACCTCCCCATAAAGGCTACTGTTGTATGTAGCCAAAGCCCAGCACAAATGAAGAAACCACTCTCAGTTTTTAAAATACAAAAATCACACAGTGTGTGTGTGTGTAAATTCTGTTAATGGTGAAGTGAAGGAGAGCAAAAGGACAGAGAGAGAGAGAGAAAGAGAGAGAGAGAAGAAATGATTAAAGTAAAGAAAGACAGACCATAAATAGTCCAAAAGTGGCCAGTTTTAAAGCCAATCAGCGTCGCCTTATCGGCTGTGGCCATTCGTACTGCAGGGTTTGGGTGTGAAATAAAAGGTCATTTTATGGGAAGAGAAGGAGGACCAGCGAAATGAGAGCAGAACCTGTTGGATTACTGACTAAATGCAGCGCTCCTTGGGATGTTTACACAGGCAATAAAGCTATTCCCATTATGTACCAATAGTCCAAGCCATGCCTTAGTTGTTATTTATTCATTTATTTATTTATTTATTTATTTAGTTGGTTTCTTTGGTGCCAAGGTTTATCAGTCAGCCTACCTATTTTAGACAGGAGTGTCATAAATACTTTGTGGTGCAAACAAATCAGTATTTCATGTTAGCATGTTTTGAAGAAGCTTAAGGCATCTGTCAAGTACACCCATCAATGTGTTTTAGCATCTGAAGATCTGAGGGTCTGGTGGCCTTTTAGTGTGTGTATGTGTGTGTGTGTGTGTGTGTGTGTGTGTGTGTGTGTGTGATGGGTGTTTGCTATGATCTGCTAAGTGTGAGTGTAAAAGCTCTTGAAGTTTATTGACCTTCTGGCCAGCGGGAGATCAATACTTCAATACTGCCATATAGAAACATCCTGGCTTGTCCTTAATAGACAGTGGAGCACCTCTGTGCAGAGCACACTAACATTAAATCAGGCTTTCAGCTTCCTGTGGATTCATTTGAAAGATATAAATGTTACTGACAGCAAAAGCAAGGAGCACACAACTTAAAAGCATCCTGACACGCCATCCCGACAGTACAAAGCATGGTGGTCTAAATCACATGTGATCAATTCCCAATGTGGATGCAAACATCCTAAAATGACTGTACTGTTTACAATGCATTTACAGCAGAATATGTTTGTGTTTACATTCATCTTTATGTTTACATGTTTATATTTACATTTATGTTTGTGTTTACAGTTCTTAGCAGAGGCTTTTGTACTGTAAAAAGCTTTGTGGTGTGCATTTCTTACTGTGGTGTTACATGCAAAAGATAAAAAGCTGCTTTCTGAGATATAAATCTGGAGGGTAGATGAACGCACATGCTGTTTTGATGCTCTTCCAAGTATCTCACACTGACTCTAGGCCTTATCTGTGCTCTGTAAGACTAACACTAACTGATCAAGACCTCAGCAGTCAAGAGTGGGAGAACCATGGTGACTGGGGCAAAATGAGAGTCTGGTGTCCCTGAGGAGTGTGCGTGTGTGTGTGTGTGTGTGTGTGTGCGCGCGCATGTGTGTGTGTGTATGTATGGGGCTAGGGGATAGGGGTGGCATGGCATTCAGATGAGTCACATACTCTCATGTGCTTTTCTTCGAAACGCTTGGCAGTCTATTGCCACATTGCCACACACTCACACCACCACAGTGAAGAATTTTGCTGTCAGACACAAAGATAGATGAAACTAGATGAAACTATTCATATCTGGACCACATATGGGCAGCTCTCAGCCTTCAGTTTTTCCTTCCAAGAAAAATCAAACAAAACAGGAAAAAACCAAGTGTGTCCTTTTTGCACCTCAACAAAGGCTTTTGAAATTGATTACATTACTGGATTACACTGGATTACAAATGACTTATCTGGCAACACTTAACGTGTGGGCCATAAACTACAGTCTCATTGCTTATCTTTCTGGAGACCTTTCTGGGATTGAAAAGTGAAGAGAGAGAGATAGCCTTGAAAAAATCATTCCATTTTAGTTCCCCTCAGAGTGAATCCTCCTGTGGAACAGAACAAAGCTGGATCAACTCCAGAATCACCTTCCGTCTGCCCCTCAGTCTACTCAGACTTCTCAAAGAGGGTTTTAAAAAGTAGGCTCACGACTCTCCCCTCACTAGATTCCATCTGAAAGAAGTCGGCTTTTCCTCTCTCTGCAGCTGAGTGCCCTCTGAGAAAGGAAACAATTCTGCTAGGATGTTTTGGGAGGTTATATAAACACCTTTTTCACTCTTTTCCATTCTCTTTGGTGGCCTTTGAGAACAACGCCGTTCGTGGCCTGAGGATGAATTTAATAACCGTCAACCTGAATGGCGACACGCTTGGATCAGATGCGCCCAGGAACACTGCCAAGCAATTCTCTCCTGGCTCGCCTGGTGTCAAAGGGCTTTTCCTTGTTCTATACAATTTTGGATAATTGTTCATCCCAAGTGTGTTCTTTCTGAGGCCTTTTCAGGATCACAAATGAAAAACCACAGGGAGGAGGATGATATTGCATTTGCTGTGTCTAATGAGATACTGGCACAACTTCAAAGCAATTGTCAGCACTCAAGCAAACTGTTGAATGCGTAATCTGAGATTATATCAGATGAGGGTGGTTCTGCGAGAGTGGACAGTGAAAATAAAATGTTGAACAGCTGACGTAAGAACTGACTTTTTTAAACTTATCTGACCCTGATCTATGAAGTCAGTAAACAACATGTGAAAATGACAAAAAGACATAAAACTGCTTGAGAAAGCAGTTAGAGGACAGTAAAGTCCTGGAACTAGATAAATACACTTACTGTGTGCCTCTCAGTCCCACGGCATTAATAAGCACTTATGTAAAGTTTTACATAAGGATGCACATTCAAGGAGAGAGAGAGACTCTTGTTGATGTGGCATGTTCAGGGCCTGTATCATTTCCACTAAGTCTCAGCACACTCTCAAACCTTACAAACCAATAATGGCAACATTCTATCAACTGTCAATTACGTACATTGTCCAAATGGCTGCAGATACAAGCCTTTCGGTGGATACATTGGTAAAATGAACTATCAACTTTAAAAAGTGCATAGAAATGTATCCTTGTCACTAAGTTTATAAATTGTCATCTAATTGTCCTTTGTCTTTGGCCGTAAGGAACCAGTATTAGTTAGAACTCTAATGGATGACCAGTCTGCTCCATCTCCACCTTAAACCACATAGAGCATTACATTAGTGGATATAGTGGATATAGGGGCAAAGCTAAGACATAGAGAAATACAGGAAGAAAAAGAGAGAGAGATGAGGGAGAGGTGACAAGGTCATTTGTTAGACATATTATTTTTGCTGCCACACCCTCTGCTGCTTTTTCTCTCTTTTCTACTCCGTCCCACCCTCCCTCTCTCTCTTTCTCTCTCTCTCTGCCCTTCTTAGGAATGATAGAGTACAGCAGCTCTGGTCACAGAGGCTAAAATCAATACAGTTATCCCCCCTCCATCCATCACTTAAACTTAATAAATCAGACCACACGTCCATTTGCCCAGCAATAGAAAGAACACAATGGCATAGCAGCCCTCTCTCTCTCTCTATCTATTTCTTTATCCTTCTCTCAATCTCTCTCAACCTTTCTCTCTCTCTCTCTCTCTTTCTCTCTCTCCTGGATCAGCATCTAACTGGACTCCATCAAAAACTGAAATAATTACAACCCGAACAGCTGCTACAATTCAAACAGTTCTCTTTCCAAAATGGCATCTACGTGGATGTGAGGTCAAAAGATAGAGGAAGGTTAAAGCTCATAATCTATTCTTATAGAATTCTTCATTGAGGGATACTTTTAAATAATACTTAATTCTACTTCATTTACAGAGACGATTGTTGTGATTGTCCAGTAATTCATTCCATTGCAAAACTTTAGTGTTTTAGTGTTTTAGTTGCTGTGTTGTGTTGTGCTGTGCGGTGTTGTGCTGTGTTGTGCTGTGCTGTGTTGTGTTGTGTTGTGCTGTGCTGTGCTGTGCGGTGTTGTGCTGTGTTGTGCTGTGCTGTGCTGTGTTGTGTTGTGCTGTGCTGTGCTGTGCTGTGCTGTGCTGTGTTGTGCTGTGCTGTGCTGTGTTGTGTTGTGTTGTGCTGTGCTGTGTTGTGCTGTGCTGTGCTGTGCTGTGCTGTGCTGTGTTGTGCTGTGCTGTGTTGTGTTGTGTTGTGCTGTGCTGTGTTGTGCTGTGTTGTGCTGTGCTGTGCTGTGCTGTGCTGTGCTGTGCTGTGTTGTGTTGTGCTGTGCTGTGCTGTGCTGTGCTGTGCTGTGCTGTGCTGTGTTGTGTTGTGCTGTGCTGTGCTGTGCTGTGCTGTGCTGTGCTGTGCTGTGCTGTGCTGTGTTGTGTTGTGCTGTGCTGTGTTGTGCTGTGCCGTATTGTGTTGTGTTGAAGGGAGTTAAATTTTTCCTGGGAGTTAAATTCTGCTTGGAAGAGACCTCACGATTTTTGAGCTGAAGGAAAGTCTGTTACAGGGTCAATCAACAGAAGTCGTGTTCAGTCGCTTTAAGAATCATTATGTGTGTTTGTTTGACAGACCTAAATCCTTTGTGATTCTTTCCAGCGTTGACGCAATCCGGATTAAATCAAATTTTGTTATTCATTGATTAACATCACCAAAAAATGTAACAACCAACAGCTCAATCACTGTGTTGAGTCATAACTAACCACAAACTTTAAGGAGACTTCATCTGTAAGGTTGGTCTACTCAAGAGAGAGATGGACCTGAACATCCTCAGCAATCCACAACACAACACAAGAGAACACCAGAGCACAGCTGCCAACACACACACACACAGTCTACTGAGACAGAATTGTGCAAACTTGAATACAGTACACCACATTATTACATACTCACAAACATCAGCAGGCACGCACACATACACACACACACACACACACGCATACAGCTATTTATGAAGAACAAGCATCACTGCATTCAAGAACACTTAATGCAGTTTTTCGAATTGGAATGTTCAGGGCAGCTCACTCATGCACCAGTTTCTGCACCACACACACACATACACACTCACAGCTTGACAATTGTCATTTTTCACTGTGAACTTTTGTGTGTAATCATCCAATGGCAGGGACTCTAACTCTCTCAGCTTTCTCACCATAGTACCACTTACAAAAGAGAGGGAATCTGTTTATTTGTTAGGAAAGGCTTGGTAAAACACCAAGCAAAAAGCCTGGTGTGGTTAACAAAAAAAAAAAAAAACTCCATGTCATACTGACATGACCCATTTCCTTTCATAAATACCAAACAGTGGCACACTCACACACACATTTTCCCACTGAGCTCTCTTTGCCACACACACATTCCATTTTCAAACCCGTTAAGAGCTTTTCCATAACATTTGAAATGCCAAGTACAGAATTTATGCACATATTTCTCCTTGGGTTTTTCAGCAGTGTGATCTCCATGAGACTCCAAGCCCATCTGCTCAAGCCTCTCGCTACTGTGTACATGTGCTCTGGGACCTGCAGGAAGGCATCGCTTCTACAGACCCTTTAGAAGGCTAACATTTCCCAGTCCCCACCATTATTGTAACAGGTTCTGTCAAAAAAAATAATTGCTCTTTAACAAACTGAGTCGCAGGGTTACACCCACTGACTCGATGATGGCTCTGGCTGTCAGTGTGGCAGGACTGCACTGTTTGATGTGCTGTAATATAGTCTCTCAGGCTTCAGGCTTGACTCAGAGCTCTGCAGTATGCATTATTATTATTTCTTCTTCTTCTTCACTCTCTCTCTCTGACACACACACACAAGATGAGAGAGATTAGGGAAATGAAGACAGACAGAGAGAGAGATGAGAGAGAAGGAGAGAGAAGAGAGGCGTGTAGGGACACGAAGACAGAGAGAGAGAGAGAGAGAGGGATGAGAGAGAAGGAGAGAGAAGAACTGAGAGACGTAGTGGATTCTTTCTAAATGTCAGAGATCGTCTGGGGTTGTGCACCACTGGAACACTGGAACATTTCCGAGTCCAAGTTTCTCTCCATGTCTCATGAAACGGGGAACACATCTGGACTGAGCACAGTAGCAGCCTCCCCCAAGAGGATTGTGGGATTGAGACACATTTATGTAGCCTGATCCATCTCCTACCAGTATTAGCTGTGGTTCTGACCACAGCACGCTAACTCCAGAGCTGCTATCAGCACCTGCTCTCTCATATCTCAAACGGCCATTCTTACTGGGTTTGGACACTAATCTGACCTTGACTGATTTTCTTGCCTGGCTTAGACGTTAGTCTCACTCATATTAGTCACTAAACACTCTGGTCTGACAAACAATTTACATCTATGTTATTTTACCTGTAAATTTAAGTCAAGGAATTTATTAGCTTGAGTAGCCACTACTTGAGTTCAGTACTAACAGAGGTGAGAACTTTTTAAGTGATCAGATCCAATCTGTGTACCCCTGTTTATATTCTCTAATCCATGTCAATTGTTAGCCTAATATTATGCCCAGGCCAGAACTGATATAAGCAAACAGTTTTGGTGAGTGATACAATGAAGTTATAAGAAGATAATCAGTTACTTCCATCATTGTGGACTCCACACTGTTGTTATTTGTGTTGCATTACAAATGACCCAAAGGGCACTTCAAAAGCCTGTTTGAGTGGCTAGATGTTGAGGCTGAGACATTAGGCTAAATGGTCTAAAAATCAAACTGGAATCAAATGGAATTTGAAACCACTTCCGGATGTGGTCCAAATCAGATTTAGAACAATCACATTTCATGTTCTTTGCACTTCAGGCTATACAAAATGGAGCTAGAGGCTCTAAGCTAAGCATCAGATCTGGGCTGGCAATCTGAACAAAGTCATGTTTGCACTGGTCTGATCAGTCAATTCCTATGGTAGCCTATTCATCTCTCTCTCCTTCTCTCTTGGAGCCTTCTTCTTTGAGCTGCTATGATGGTATAAGGCTGTTTTCTGTCTGACCTTACCAAAAGTGTCCGTTCTTTACTGATCTTAGATCAGATGGGTCCCTTTGGTAGTCTATACTGGCATAGAGTGTTATTTTACCATCTCCCAGCTGCAGTCATTAGTCTCACTAGCAGGCATCTTTCCAGGCCTCAGACTACTAGTGTTTGTTAAAAGCCTTTCTTCCAGCCAGATTCAATTGAGAGATGGACTATTTCCTGACTTTCAGTGCCACTGAAATTAAAGTGACAGTTCCCATCTAATCAAATTAACAAAACCGCATACAAATAGATCTGCGCTTTTTTTTTCCCTAACTCCCTCTTCCTGGGGAGCCATCTGGCATAGGCCTGGCCAGACTGTCAGTGCCGATGCTGAAGAAACATCAAAATTCATGAGGAGAAGCTATATTGGCCCACAGGCGAATGGGGTAGTTAGACATAGAGGGTAATGTCCTCGACCTCTCTCTGTGATTAAAATGCCATAAATGCTTGGCTAAAACAAAACCCACTCGTTCTGAGCTCAAAAGAGAACTCCAAACCTGATAGGAGGCACACAGGTCACAGCGGATCGGATCGGAACTGAAGGGATGAACACCTCAGTTGGTTTGTCAACTAAAATCTCTCGCTCGCTCGCTCTTACTCTCTCTCTCTCTCTCTCTCTCTCTCTCTCTCACACACACACACACACGCATAATGGATAGTGCACCTGAGGTCAACCTGAAACAAGTGAGTCCAAGTGAAGCTGATTGGGGGTTGAAGCAGGCCAGAACCACAACAAGACTAAGCCAGAGTATCTGAAGAGGCGCATTCAGTTGTAACAAACAGAGGTATATGTGTATAAATAAACAGTATAAATAGTCTAATTTGATTATTGTTACAGTCACCATTAGTTTAGGGTCAATCTTTGATCATGGAGAATCACATCGTCAGACTGCTATATGTGTTTGCAAACGATCAGCAAACTCTGAACAGTGAAACAAACGGTAAACTGAAAAAAAAAACAAAAACATTGCATTTGTCCATTACTTTTGTTGCTAACAATGAATGTACCTCAGCTGCTCTACAGTTATTTGTGGCGAGCACGGCCTCACGATAGTCCACGAGAAACCGACCACTACTGAAGCACAACATGCTGTCAGTTCCCATTGGTTCACAGTTCCCTAGAGGAACATGCACGAGTCTCTCCTCCCGCTGCTATGAGTTGTGGTGTTTAGCAGGGTGTTTCACATTGCTCATACCAGCCAACAGAAATAACATTGAAATGTGCTGCTAAACGAGGTCCACAAGCATGTGAGGGAGAAAGCCAAAGGAAGCATCAATGTAGCTTTCATTGGTATAAATAAAACTCACGGAAAACAGTGTTGTGTGTTACATTAAGACAAGAAGGGGTGTTAATGGCTTTATGCTCTAATTCAACGCAGCCACAATTCATTAGTGTAACATCACAGGCCACAAAAAGTATGTATGCTGCTGTGTTGGCTTTGTCTTTCAAAGACAAGTTTTGCCTTGGCAGAGAAAGAATCCAGCTTTTGCAATACAATCCCCTGAGTTCGAAGGAGCATCTAGAATCTTAGATCAGTGACATGAAAGACCTGGAACATACTTAGGAACCTTGGGTAAGTTTACAGATCCTTCCCTTCAGAGGATCTAAAACAATCAACAGCAGCTGAATGCAACTCTGTTGCTGGTCTGGCCGTGTGGCTTGTGCCAATTCTATACAGAGAAACTTAAAGCATGTTTACGGAGCAATCCCACAGAAATGCGTAGCACGCAGACCATAAGCAGACTGTGTGTGCATTACAGCTGGCTCACTGTGTGTGCATTACAGCTGGCTCACTAAGCAGACTGTATGTGCATGACAGCTGCTCACTAAGCAGACTGTGTTTGCATTACACCTGGCTCTGCAGCAACAGGATGCTGGAGTTCCCATCAGTTGACTTTTTGAGAGGACTCTTTGTAATTGGCTAGTCCAGAGAAAGAGAGAGGGGTCATTAAAAGGGAAAACTGACAGCATGGGCATTTAAACTGCAAATATTCACCTCTCTCCTCTGACACAGTATTATCCAGGAAGAGTCTTGGCAAAAAGCTAAACTAATTGGATGACTTGGAAGTCTCATGCCTGTTGTTCTCTGTTTCCAAAACAAGTACATTTGTTGGCACCAGCCTCAAGCATGGTATTCAAGACATTCACAAACACAAGAGACTCTCCTAACATTACAAGTGGCCAAGCGACAAGCCCAGGGCCACTTTAGGGCTGAGATCAGGTGTTGGCAGGTGGTATTTCACAAGAGAAAGAGAGACGACAGGGACATGTGCTAAGCACTGCTTCACCCCATCTCCACAGAGACACATCCACATAATCATTAGGGAGTTACATACACACATTCAGATCATCATCATTTATTTCACAGTCTGCAATACAGTTTACTAAGGAAATATATATTGTTTGCACACAAAGTAATTTACACATAAGATCATGTCCTTTTTCTATTTTCTTTTATGTGTATTCTTAGGTTTTTGCCTAAATTCAGAAAGGGAAAATAAAAAGTATCAGGACGCAAATTGGGATTGGGAAGCTAGAGGTTTGACTCAAACTTAGGTCCCTTTTCGGCTCTCGTACCTGGACGCTGCTTCTATTTGAGGCACAGTGCCCCAGATTATGAGATTACCACTGAACCAAGACCGAGTCTCTAGAAAGTGGCATTGCTAACTTTCATCGCAATCTTGGTAACTGAACGTGATAATTATGTGTAACAATATAATAATCAAGATTGCATTTTCTAGAAACTCACCCCAGATTATCACAGATTATCGCTGTGGAGTTGTTTTTCACAGATTAAGGTCGTCACATCATGGAAGAGTTCATTATCACCATCTGCTCCCTGCAAGGTGTGTGAGCCCCATGCCATCCCAGTGTGACAGATGGCGCTTGAAGTTTGGATGAAACTCACACTTCCTTGGGTGCTCTCACCGACATGAATATGCTTGAAATAACTGACCTGACATACTCATACTCATACACATACACTCTCTTTCCCTCTCTCTCTCTCTCTCTCTGTGTCGTCTCTATTTCTAAGGCATTTCTGATGCAGCTGGTCTCTGAGGTGGCCCCCTCATTTCTGAAACAAGGTCAAGTTCTCCTCCAGTCTTAAAAGCAGTGACCTTGAAAGAGAGATCCACTCTGGCCAAGAAACTCTAGCATGCAACTCAAGCTGAAAAAACGCTAATCACCAATCCAATCAGCCCCACTGACCAAAGACAATTACAGCATCAAATGGAAGTTTCACAACAGCAAATGAGGTTGCCAAAGTAACACAGGTAACGTTTGCATCATTGTCGCCGTGAGCAACTCCATTATGACTTCAGAATGAATCCCCCGATGGCCAAAGTCATTAGTACATCTCTATTTCCATAACTCAGATGACAGATCATTTGCATCAGCAGTGTCACCTTTACGTCACCTAAGAAATGAGTATTACTGACGCAATGTTCACCTGAGGAAATGGGTTTGCTTGCATGATGTCATAAAACGTAAACCACGTAAATGAGCCCACTTGTGCGTCATTAGAGAAAGCCATTAGCGGCTGGTGATCTAGTTTACGCATCGGTTCACAGAACTGGCTGGACTTGTCATCCTTTGAGTGCCCATTAGGAAGAGATCAGCTACATGCCATTCCTCCTTATACATGCCAATTTAATGCCATTTCCTGGACAGCGCACTAAAGGGACACACAAACATATGTTTCATCCTCATGGAATCCCATACAGTATGTTCAATGTAAATTCAGTCACAAAGCAATTTCCTGGCCATATTCTCCTGGGTATTAGAAACAGAGACCATTTCTGTACAGTTGAAAGTCTAAGGTCTACCAATTAATGGGCACTATAACATCATTGCAAGCACAAGGGTGGATGCCTTGATGGATGTCTAAATACTGATATAAACTTTAGAAGCAGTGCATCTTCCCCACTTAAAGAGCGTTGAATGGCATTACGGCAATGCAATGCCTTTGGATGCATTATCATGATGGCAGTGGGGTTATCAGTGGGGTTATGTTCACCACAGCATTTCTATATCAATTGCAGGGCATATAAAATGTAATCGATGCCAGTTAATACAGTTACCTCATCTTTGGCTAAAAATAATTATGTAAAATGCAATAAAAATGTATTTTAGGGGTTGTGAACATTCAAAACCCCTGAGTCAGGATTTTTCACTTCAACAAGATGGAACTGCATTTTGTTCATCACTCTGGCAAGGAGTTCACCTTTATCCATCAGGGTATTCAGTAAATGAGGAGAATTTCAGGCAGCCAAGTGCACCTACTCACAGGATATGCCTTCGGGGGAGTTATGGAGCACATTACACCATTAAGAAGACACTGGACTTTTCCAGCATGTCCAAGAGAAGCAGCTGCTCATTTGTGCCAATACAAGTCACATTAATGGCCAATTCTAGAACAACCTCCAGGTACTGCAAGTAACTAATGGCAGTTTAATCAAATAGCTTAGAACCCCATGATTTATAAAGGCTTCTAAGCACTTGGGACTCTCTTAATATATTCATGGGCCTCCTGTTAAACTATAACTGATGTCCAATCTATGTACTGCAATGCATCTACTGTGTCTAATAAAGTCAGTGGTACATTATGACAATGTTCTGTATCATGGAGACATACAGAGGGCTAAAAGGCATTCTACCGGCAAAGCAAAGGATGGCTCAAACAGGAAGAGTATGCACAGGTGTGTGATAATCCAGGAAAAGAGTCTTAATCCCCTTCCCTATTATATATACACACACACACACACACACATAAATACCTGAGCAGTGAACAGAGATTTACTCCCTTAATTTCCGTCTGTGTCTGGAAATGGCTGCAGTATTTCTGTTCTCTTGTTGGGGGTCACTGGAGAGTGACCCTGATTGAGCTATGGAGTTGTGGGTGTGTTGCGTGCATGTGTGTGTGTGTGTGTGTGTGTGTGTATGTGTTTATGTGAGGACTGTTTAGGAAGACAAACACTCCCCTTACTTTTAAATATCCCTCATCACCATGCATCAGGAGTCTGCTTGACTTGTCGCTCCCCATGGCTAGCCAGAGATATGGGGGCTTAGGTGAGGTGAGGGGGCAGTATATTACAGTATAATCTTCTCCTTGTCAAGCCGTTATGAGGATAGGGAAAGAGAAAACTCCATCGGGAGTCGATCACCACCTCTGCACTCTGCCTCAGGTTCCAGACCAAGCGCCCGGCAGTAAAACTGCAGCGACCAGTTAAATAATGCTCCACTCGGGGCCATTGGTCTGCCAGCGTGTAATGGACGCGGGCGATAAACTCAGAAGCCATTTTACCGACAGTGACTTAGAGATCCAATAACCCTGATGCAGAGGATGCACAGACACCTTCCTCGGACAGCACAAACAACACAAACCTGGAGCACGAGGAGGAAGGAAGTGGCAGAGTCTAACACACAACGATCACAGTTACCGCACTCTAAAAACACTAAAAATAAATATGACTATAACTGCAGAGATGGCTACATGTTACTATAGGTCATATAAAGATGTAGGCAAAGTACACAATTTCCTACTCCTAGTCAAACATTACTCCGCTGCAAGTGAAAGTTGCCACAAGTACTTTTTTAAAAAGAAATAGTAAAAGGAGAAATCAATCCATATCCCTGTTGCTCCAGGTTCATGCAAAAGAATGCAAAAATTTGATACAACAAAAACTGAATACAGATGAAGTGGCAGCTAACATCAACTGAATTGGGCATGAGAAATCAAACTGAAAGTAAGTTAGTGTGCCCCATTCAGTCAGTATTAGCTGCCAGTTCGCTAGCTGCTCTATGTTGTATTCACATGTATTTATCTATTAGTATGTTTTTGTATGTATAATTTTTATCATTATATTGTTCTGGGCACCACAGACCTATGCTGATCTAGCTGATCTAGACCTGCTGGTCAAGGCTAGAAAAACAGTGACAAACTACCACAACTACTATAAATAATTATTTTTGAAAGAAAAAGAAAAACTAGGTTCATTTTCAATCCACAGACCTGTTGTTCAAGGTCACCATGCTGTCAGTGGGAAAAAGAGTGAGAAAATTACTCACTTTCTTTTCTTATTGACACTTGGTGACCTCCAACAACAGATCTATGGTATGTTATGTGTTTTCCCACTTTGTATATTTGATTAGAAAATGTCAATTCACAACTCACTACAACTTCCTTGAGATCTCAAACATCCTCAGAAATAAATACATTCATAAGGACAACTGCATGCACACACACACACATGACCAAGACCTACACAAAACCAAGGACATACACAAACCTCAATTCAAGGAAATGTTTATGGTAACAATTATGAATGTCTCCTCGCCTGCCCTCAGAGCAATCAAGGACAAGCAGAGGGGTCTAATTGATGCCAGGCTAATGATTAATTCATGACACATACCCATAAACATGGACCAGATGCAAACATGTGCCTTATTTATTATTAATGCGCATCATGAATTACTTTATTGCTGTCCTGCTGCTTCACCGCTTCTGTCAAGCACATTTAATAGGATCTGATTCATCAATGCATCACATTACATATTATAATCCATGAAGCAAAATCAACACAAAGAGTACACAAAGTACCATCTCATTGACCAGAGAGATACAGAGAGCAAGAGAGAGATATTAATCATTACAAAAGTGAAACGTAAGACAATCCAAGACAAAATATACTGAAATAAGCCAAATAATTCTGCTTCAATACATAGTTAAATTTTTTTGTGTGGCAATTCCAGAGGTTACACAGGTGATATATCATTTTTATTTGACATCAGCGCATTTAATTAAATGTCTCTGAAGAAGATTTCAAGTGATTTGGCAAAAATGTCTCCAGAAAAGCATCTTATCCTCATCCTTTAAGGTGAAAAGTTAAAACATGCAAAAATAACATAGAAACAGCAGCAGAATGTGAGGGTAAAACAATATTGATGTAAGTCATAAGCACCATGTTGCCCAGATACTCTGAGGTTAGCATACACACCAACTAGGGCCAAGCTGGCTGTCCTGTAATCAGTCTCTCAAGTTTTTTGCGATTTTGCGATCACATAAAATCAAGGATTTATTGCAAAATTTTGCAGCTACTGCATATTTTCATATTTTGCAAACTATGACCCATACAAAAATACTGATAGAATTTCAATAATGTACCTGTTCTGCTGATGGCAGCTTCTCTCATTCACGACCAATGCTATCTTTATTGGTGTTGCAATAAGTCTACCGGCTCACTTAAGCATGACAGTGCCCTGTTCTGCGTTCTTAGATAGGCTACTGATTCTTATTCCACAACTTTTAAGGATTTACAGTATTAGTGCTCAATGGGAAATTGTGAAGCTGAGTCAGACAAACAAGAATGACAGAGGTTGAAACAACAGCACAGCACAGGCCATGCCAAAACGTTATTTGATGCATGGAAACCCACTGGTGTGCTACATAAAAGCAAAGGCTTTTCATCCAGTGTGTCTGCTATATTGTCCCCAGGGTAGCATAGTTATATAGATGGAGTTTAAAGTAAAAAAAAAATACCCTCCAAAATCACAAAATCCTGGAGGGATTGATGTAGAGATTAGATGGCGTTTACAATGAAAAACTTCCTCACAAATTCACTCATTTTGTTGGCACAAAATAAATCACAAAATCCTGGAGGGACTGTATATTTTTTCTACCATGTGTGTAGCAGCTGTATTCAATACAGTGCAAGTTGATATAAAGCTACGCTCAAGACGACTGGAAGTATTCAATAAAAACACCACATAGTGTAGCAGCTTTGAAGCTAACAATGGAGAACAATACTTTGACAAGTCAGGAGTGAAAAAGAATTTAAAAGTACCAAAACACATTAGAGGTCTGTGATTAGGCCGAGTGTGCTACTTGCTACGCATGAACATTAGGATACTGAATGCTTCCACAGGTATCACCTTGCTGCCTCACAGCCTCTACATGCTCGCTGTTAGCTGAGCCATCCTCTTTGATTAAAACAGCACACGGGATGAGTACATCAGAGATGAATGCAACAACCACTAGAAAGAAACCAAAGAGCCTATTAGCATGGGCTTTCAGGACATACTGAGCAAAAAGCCTAGCACACTCCACCAACACTCAAAAACACTTTTATCTTTTGTACATGAAAAGCCTAAACTTTTGGGGAAAAAAAGAGGCCTTCATAATGAAAAAATCCTCAGTGAAAAGCAAAAAAGCCTGAAGTCACCCTCCTTGCTAATGCCATCCTGGATCAGCATGTGACACAAGCCTTTCAGAATAAAGATTAACTTCACACTAGGGCACTGACCTCTAAACCAAGAGTTCCAACCACTCATCTAGTGGATCACAGAACCATGAACACAGACACACAGACGTATGCACGGCATGCACAGTAACATATGCACACACAGACATACACGAACACACACACACACACACAGTGTCCATTACACTGTTCAAGTAAATGCATCTTAGGATAACTGGAGTTTAACACTGCCTTCCTCAAAAAAACATCTGTCTGAAAAGCATCTTCGAGTAGGGTGTAACTCAAAATATAGGCCTCTATCATCTATCGGTCCAGTTCTTCCCGAGTAGCCTACCTAAGCAACTGAAGCCTGCTGGAGTCTAACACTGCAGCTGATGCCTGTACAAAAGGCCTTAACTCTCGAGAGTGACTCACATCAGGCCCGTCGGAGATCAGGTGCTCGTGTAAGGAGTCCGCGGGTCTGATCAGCCTCCTCCTGGCTCCAGCTCGGTCCGGAAAGTTCCCCATGACTACGTCACGTGTGTGAGTGGATGAGAGGTCTCAGAGGGAAAAACAAAGTTTGTCTCGCTTGTTTTCTTGAGGTCTGTTCCTGTCTCGTTTTGTCCCGTCTGTCTGTCACTGTCTTCTGGTCTCTTCTCTTTACGAGCTCATTAGTGTTCTCATTCTCATAATCTCTCTCTCTCTTTTCCTTCCCTACCCTCCTTCCTCTGTCTCTTTCCGTCCCTCTTTCCTCCACCCTCCCTCCATCTTTTCATCTCTCACTCTCTCTCTGAATCTGGGTTAGTCACCTAGGCAGTCCCCTTTTAGAGCAGCAGTTAAAATAGACAACCTTCACCAGAGAATCTGTGAAGGCATCGATGGAGGGCCCTTCACTTTGACAGGACTAAA
>JAIFZK010000014.1:15597500-15605000 GCA_027481765.1 Tenualosa thibaudeaui
TATTTGTATTTCAGCTTCTCTGCTCATAAACTAAGAGTTGTGCTGATATCTGTTTTATGATGACTCAGAGCAAGTTCATCCCAGTGAAATAACTGAGGAGCAAAGGGTACAAATTGTGGATGCCAAGCAGAAAGCAAAAAGGCCATGTGGTGATCGCCTGTTATAAAGCGATCATCAGCTTTTCAGTTGAGTCATTATCCAATTGCCATGTATCAATAAAAAACACACACACACATAAAAAACACATCAAAGCATCAGTATGAACAGTTCATTCATATTAAACATTTCACATCCACTCAGTTTACAGCATTACAGTTTGCAGGCTGTGTGTATGTGTGTGTGTGTGTGTGTGTGTGTGTGTGTGTGTGTGTCTGTGTGCATAGAGAGAGGGAGAAAGAGAGCTTACCTCCGTCATGTGAATGAGATAGAACTTGAGCTCCTCAGTGTGATCTGAAGGGATACAAAGGAATTACATTAAAGAAAAACACTTCAAAATGCATGCAATCACAAGTAGTCTTTCCTGATGGTCTTACGCCATTGCTCTCCTTCATATCTGTGGGGTGTGTGTGTTTCTACCAAATAACAGGCTGACCAGAAAGATAAATGTCCCATTCCCAGGCCAAGTCAAAGCTGTCTTAACACACAGACGCATGCACACGTGCGCACACACACACACACACACACGCGCGCACATACACGCGCGCACACACACACAGACACGCACGCACACACACACACACTGAGCCACACCTGCTAAATGGAACACTATGTCACTTGCTGACAGCCTCTGACACACACTTTAGATGCATAACTAAATGACCCTCTATCTCTTGTCTCCATCTCTCTCCCTCTCTCTTTCTCTTTCTCTCTCTCTCGCTCTGCTACCGAACCGTGCCTTGCCACATAAGTGAAAATACGGAAATCAATCGCATTGCAAACCCTGATATCAGACCTGCCCTTGTCATTTTGATGTTGTGCCACTTCTGTCCACTAGAAGGCGATCAACATATCTTCTGGCAGGCTTGAGGAGTGAGTGAGAGGCGACAGCATTTCAGTCAGAGAGGGGAAATGAATGATGTATGTTGTTCTGCCACTAGAGGGGCGGTGGTCCCACTCGTGCTGTGACAGAGTGAAGGATGGTGCAATCCCATGATGCACTGCTCTACTGCTGTCCGCCTCTGTAGCGTCATTGATCTGCTCCAAGCCTCTAATTAATTAGCTCAGTGTCACTCCAATGCAGTGGGGGAGATGACACCTACTACTAACACACACACACACACACATGCTCACACACACACATGCACACACCTATCTGTACCGGGCCTCCCACTGGTCTCGTTACATAGCACATGCTCCATCTTCACAGTGGTGTGTGAAGTCACAAAGTCAATATTATGGTTTAAGTAAAGTCCCAAAGAGAGTAGAATCTCTGAGTGTGTGACTGTGTGTGTAGGTCTATGTGTGTGTGTGTGTGTGTGTGTGTGTATGTGTATGTGATTGGCAGCCATTTCACCAGCCCACCTCCTGTCTGTCTCTGCTTAAAGCGTGTCCTTGTTCCTTGTCAAGCTGTCACCAGTCTCCCCATTAATGCAGCTCTTATAAACCAAATGTCCCGACACATCCTGTCTGCCTGTCTATACACACAAAAGGAAGGTGAAGACCTGCCCATCAATTATAGTTTCCATTCACCTTTTTATCAGAGCTCAGCAAATCCAGACTTTTGGTATGTGTGTGTGTGTGTGTGTGTGTATTCCAGTAATGACAAGTTTCCATATGTCTCCATGTGTGTATGAGTCTCTATGTCTGTGTGTGCGTGTGTGTTTCAGTGGGTCCCCATGACAAGGTCATCGACGAGCATGCACAGTGAAGCAGTCAGTCAGTCAGAAGCTGCCATCTACTCAGCTCAGACAAAGATTAGAAATATTGACAAAGTCTAATCTGCTCAGACTGACTCCACTCAAGACAACCCCCTCACCTCACCACTGCCTCCACACACACACACACACACACACACACACACACACACACACACACACTTTTGTGAACATTATGTGAAAACATTATTTTTTTCTTTTTTTTTGAAAAAAGAGATAACTAAATAAAATAAAATGTGAAGAAACTGCTGTGTTGAAAACACTTATGCTCCATTTCCTCCAGACCAGTTACCATGCCAACCAGCCAGCATTACACTGACTTTCTAGTACTATCATGTTGTACTGTATGTATCAAATGCAATGCAAGACAAATCTAAGAGTGTCATGTGGCTGCATTTGACAAAACTCACCTTACACAAAGGTCCCTGTGGCTGTGAGTACTTAGACCCCAAAATCAGGATGGTGCTGTGTAGGCAAGAGCTCCCCTACAGCTGTATTTTTGTTACTGCATATCAGGCGCAAACAATGAGTCATTCTAATCATGTGCACTTGGTGTCCCTCAGCTTCTTGGAACAGATCATTTATGTAGCCTATTTCTCACTATTTTTAATATTAAGGATTCATTTATAACATCACATAACATACCCTACCCCAAAAAAAAAAAAAAAAAAAGAAATTCCCACTACAGCTCTGCCTTTAAGAACTGTTAAAGCACAAAGACCCCACTGAGAGAAATAAGTATCTGACTGCTGTCCTGCATCAGTTTCGCTAAAATATGGTGGAAACCATCCATCAGAGCATGGCCATGAAACTTTGAGTTTTAATATCATCATTCCATCACTAGAGGGCAGTATTGCATCTCCTACCAAGATAGCAAAATCGTCCAGTAAATGGTGTAAGAAGATTTTCTGAAATACACCAGCTTTGGGTGAGTGATCAAAAATTTTCTTTATCCAAAGGGTTATTTAGATTACAGAAATCTGATCAGGCATAATGCAATTATCTTCAGACATAAAACCTAAAGCAAAACTTGGCCTTTGCCTGGACAATAACCTGATCATGAGTTGGACATTCGCCACAATGAGAGCTAAACCACAGTTGTCTCTAAGCAACAAATGGAGTCATCAGTGAATCATACATCTTCCTGTAGTAAGTTTCTGACAGGAAGTTAGGAGTGTGAAAACCTCATGGTGTGTCATCCATCATGGCATTTACTTATAGCTCTTTACAGAAGAGACACAATATGAGATTACTCATGTGTGTGTGCGTGTTGTGTGTTATACACATTAATGTGTGTGTGTGTGTGTGTGTGTGTGTCCGTGTGTGTATAGCATGCCGTGGTGGCTCCACCCTGGCTTCAGCACTCCTCTCTCTCGTTCCCACGCCGGCCTCACTGGGGGTCAGAGGTCACAGGAAGTGCCGGTTCCTACGGCGACAACCAGCCTCATGGCCTGACCACCCAGGAGCAGCAATCACACCCATACCTGGACCAAACACCTCAAACACACACACGCAATGGCACATACACACACACACACACACACACACACACACACATACTGATCACTCTTTCCTGAAAGCAGACACACAACAATGACAGGCTCTGATGTTCCTCCTTGTGCTGCTTCCACACCCTCAATAGCTTCCTGTTACTCTTCCCCCAAACTTCCATACACGCACCCTCACACACACACACACACACACACACACACACACACACACACACACATACCACAAGAGACAGAAAGGTATATATGGAGAGAGAGAGAAGAAGGTAAATAACTACTCATAAACAAATGTAAACAAAATATACACAATAAAAAATGCACGCACATGCTCGCATACACACATACACACATACACACACACACACACGCAAAGACCAAACACTAGCACAATCCCCCATGGGGTTGGGTGTAGCATCATTGTGTGCCGTGTGTGTGTGCTCCATTCACCCTTTCTGCCCATGGGCCTCTGGAGCTCCTGTGCTACAGGGAGAGGGGAGGGGGGGCAGGATATGAAGTCATCCCACTGACAACCACTTACTACTGGGATGAAACTCATTAAAGACCCCCCTGGAGAGCACCACCACCTCTGACACAGGCTCATTATGCGCACACATACATAGTTTACATAAAGGCATACTGTATATCTACACACACACACACACACACACACACACACACACACACACACATGCACACACACATAAACAACTGATTTAAATTCAGGTTATATAATTCTTTGATCAAACTAGCAAAAAAACAAGTTGAGAATATTGAAGCGGCCCAAAGAGATATAATGATGATCTCGGATCCAGCTAAACCTGCTTCAGGCTTCAGTGATCAGAGTCCCAAAGGCTCAGCAGTGAAAACTTTCTGATTATACATTCTACCAGCCTGACTCCCTGTAACACTGCAGAATGAAGAAGGGTGAAACTATGCAGCATAGGGAGCATGATAGAAATAGTTTGTATTCTATTTATGAATAAAAAAACTCAAAAGAGTTCACCAAATGAAGACACGATTCTTTATAATTCATAATACTTTTTTTCCCAACACAATTTGCAAAAAGGCATCAAACACTATCAGTTACATTCTAGTTGTATTTGTGATCTTGACACTGTCAGATCTTCCAACCACAGATCAAGAGCAGCTTGTAGCAAACCAACCAAACAAACAAGGGCTGCTATCTGCCACTTCCATCTGACTGAGAATCAGATCTACTGATGCCCTTTACATGCCTTTTTTATCTAGAACTAAAGGACAAGACAGATCACAGGTCAGATCATCTCCTTTTCTCAGAACTTACAATGGTGTGATGGAGCAGACATGGTAGGTAGTCTTGACAACCTGAGGGACTATAGCCTATTCTAAAGTAAACTTTTGTCTTTTCTCTCTCTCTCTCTCTCTCTCTCTCACACACACACACACACACACACACACACACACATAAAGACATAGACAGACAGACAGACAAACAAACACACACACACTTTTTAAGGGGAAAGTGTTTGAATTGTCTGGGCCTGAGTGGTCGAGTGGCTGTAGCCAAGCCAAAGGGCATTTGGGGAGAAGGAGCAAACACAAAAGGTAATTTTATGACACACATACACACACACACGGAGAGACAGTGACTTAAGGCTCTCTTAGTTGTGCTGACCTCCATGGAATGGCAGGCAGTTCCCAGGGGAGACAGACACTTCACATTCAGTAGAGGACCTTGACACACACACACACACACACACACATTTGCATGTGCACATAAACACGCACACATATACACACAAGAACAGACACAACCACAACCAGAAGCACATAGAAACCTGCACACATAGAGAGAAAGAGACCTAACACCTCACAATGCATTCACACATGCCCAAACACCATATCACAATGCAAATCTACCCACACATGCAGACAAGTCAACACCTTAAAATATCTTCTCAAACTTTCCCTGAAACACAAAGATGAAACATTCATGTTTACAGTAACACACACACACACACATACTAAGTCGATATAGAATTTAGGCCATGCTGCCAACTCAGTGATGCGGTTTCTCCAAACATCTCCCCAAATGTCTGACCTGATGCCTTAAGATATGAGTCAGTGACACAGAACAGGTCCCCTCACAGCAACTCCCCTCCGGTTCCATCCTCCTAGACCAGTGATTGTCAAAGTGGGCTCCAAGTACCCTCCCTGGGGGCCATCTGTGTCACTCTAGGAGTTAGACCAAATTAAGCTGCCACTGGCCTCCTGGCTCTCAGGACAGAGATTTGTTAAGTTCCGTGGTCTATTATCACACGGGGGAGGGGGGAAATTCCTCCTTTATGCAGACCAGAGTCGAGCCCTCTTACGCTGATACAGAAGATCATTGAAAACTTTATACTTTAACATTATGTGACACTCCCGGTTATGCAGACAGGAAGAATTCACGCTTGCTCCCATTGTAACGTATTAGGTTGCTCTATCTTGGTCAGTTTTTAATCTTGATCTTTGCTCTCACACAGCAATACATACAGCAAAATAAAAGGAAAGACTGAAACTATATCTCATATAATCCAACATTTCTCTGCATCATATATCAGACTATGCTTTGTCTCATACTGTTAAGGCAGCAGAAATATTAATCTTTTAAGAGTAAGCCATGGTGCTGGAGTGCTTAGTGGGACATAGAGTCTCCATTGGCTCCACAGGAACCAATCCAAGAGTCTGCTTGTCCAGATGGTGATTTCACCACATCATGTGTGTCCATGTGTGCGTGTGTGTGTGTGTGTGTGTGTGTGCGCATGTGTGTGAAGACATTAGATATTAGACTTTTTCCAAAATGCAACAGTACAGCTCATCTCCTCCAAATTCCAATCTGATGTTTTAGATTATATTCTAATCCAGAGGTAACCTCCTCTATGCTGTCTGTCTATGTAGCTGTGCAGCTGACACTCAAATCAACCTGGATTCACTTCACCAACTGTATGGAAGCGTGACAAGAGTATTTTAAGTCTGCTTCAAGTTGTCAGGACAACCCTGACCCTCTTTGTCTCAATGGAACAATGGCCGGCCGCCACTGCTCTGGCCTATGTTACACATCAGTATCTATAGAAACTCCCATTATTTGTCATGTAAACACGGCAATATTAGGCAAAAGTGTGTTTATTTGAACAACGTGTAGTCGCTGTAGAGGACAGCCAAGTTGTTGGGTTGGAGGTGCCAGTTCCACGCAATGTTTACCCAGCCCCGGACTCACAGGACAAAGCGGAGGAACTTGGCTTCAACTCAGAGTAAATATCCCAAGCTTTCATATCCCCCCCTGGTTGTGCAACTATGCTGTGGCTCGTGCCAAAACATTGATGACACAGACAAACGACTGTGAAACATGGTGGTAGGAACTCAATTAAATGTCCGTAAGACACAACACTTGCTCTCGAGACAATCAGTGAAGCATAACAAAAAATCTCATTCATTTGCACCCAAATATGAAATATGAACCAGATCTGCAGATATACAGCAAGGGTCATAGCATAGCAACAGCTTGGCCATATTCTATCAATCAAACCCTGTTAGCCTCAATGAACCTTAAATTCTGAGTCAGTGTTTTGATTGCAAACACTAAATAGGGAAGTTTGATGTTGACAGTCTCTCGGTGCAGTTCAGCATTCATTCAGGGATGTAGGGATATGTGTGTGTGTGTGTGTGTGTGTGTATGTGTGTGTGTGTGTGTGTGTGTGTGTGTGTTTGGGGCGGGGGGTTTGGCGGAGGCATTTCTCCACCCTACAGCCTTCTGTGCTCTGCAATTTTTCATAGAATTCATTGCAAATGACCAGAAGTATTAAACCATTTTAGAATTCTAACATAATCACAAGCCAACACATGACCAGGGCTATACCACAGATCATATATGCAGAGCAAACATAAATAGTTATGTCCTCATGTGTCCTCATGTGGTCCAGTTATGTTACTTTGGATGTATGTGTATTTGCGTGTGTGTGTGTGTGTGTGTGTGTGTGTGTGTATGCTTTTGTGGTACTCACCCTCTTGGAGTCGTAGCTGCTTGAGGAAGAGAGGGTTCTGAAGCACGTTACATCGGCCAGGCTCGTCCTCTCTGGTCACCAGCATTAGGTCTGTAT
>JAIFZK010000014.1:15610000-15635000 GCA_027481765.1 Tenualosa thibaudeaui
TAAATAATAATAGATACAAAAATTAAAATTAAAATAATAAAAAATAAAAATATATATTTATATAATTTAAAATAAAAATGTATTGAATGTGCTTTGTAAAAAGAATAAAAATAAATGTTATGTGTTTCACCAGTTCAGGGAATAGCAGCCTGTTACTGACACACCCCTCAGCTGCTGCATACCCCCTGAGACACTCTATGGCCTACTGAGTAGCCCCTGAATTCTTCTGCATCATCATTGAGTTTTGCATAAACATTGCTGCATAACTAAAATGTGACCACATGCTATATTGTACCTACATAACAATGGAGTGGAAACTGGATTGTATCCAATAAAACTGAAATTGTTTCCTAGCATAGCACAATAACATTTCTTCTGTAAATGTTACTATATTCAGTAATGTTATTATGATGTTATGATTCTGTCAAAGGCTGAAAACCTTGCATATACAGTATAGCTCGAAACAGAACATAAGTAAATACAAAACTACCCATTATAATATACTTTACTGACATGAAACTACAATAGACAGCCATAGAAATGCATCTATTGTTTAGGTAGTCATTTTCTACATATGCACTATGAGGACTTTCACTTAAGACACCCCTAACATAAAAACATAAATGTACAGAAATGACAGTCAGCATCAGTAGTTACCTAACCGTTAGTCGTTAATGCAATCATAGGGTTGTCTTAAAAAACTATTTCACTATTCAGATGTTTAGATTCATTTCATAGAATAAAGATCTAGCTGCTCAGTAATCACTTTACAAGTGAAACCTCAGCATCAGCAGACATGTTGCTTTACTTGGAGGTTTATCTCTAATATTTCCTGTGGGGTTTTTGTTCTCACAGCTTATATTGCATTGTGTCTATCAGGGGCAAACCCTAACATGTACAATGACTGCGATAAAGTGGCACTCTCACAAACTATCTCCCGCACTGCGGTGCACACACACACACACACAATCACATAGCAGCACCACAAAGACGGAACAATAAAACACTTAAAGGCCAGAGGAAAGCATTAGTGGCATATTTCCGCTGTCAGTGCCATGGACTTCCCACCCACCCACCCATCCACACACACACACACACACACACACACACACACACACACACACACACATACACACACAAGCTCTCTCTCTCACACACACTCTCACTCTCTCTCTCTCACACACACACACACACACACACACACACACACACACACACACACACACACACACACACACAAGCTCTCTCTCTCTCTCACACACACACACACACACAAACACACACACACACACACATTCTCATACACACACACTTTTGTGAGTGGTAACATTGCAAAAGGTCAATGTGTGCATCACTGTCAAACACTACCAAACTGCTGAACCATTTCTCTCTTTCAATGTCTACACACCATACACATACACACATGCACACACACACACACACACGCACACACATAAAAACACAATATAAACAAGTTTCATATCCTCCTCTACAAACATGCACACACCCCACATCCTCCAATACAAACACACACACACACTACACTTTTTTTTTTTTTTTTTACTTTACAGAACAGAGTGACACAGGGGTCTTCTGACTTGTCTGCCTGTCTCTGCACCAGCACTGACGCATGGGGCATGCTGATTGGTTGAGATTGAAAGCCTGACTCGCATTTGCCAAACCACAGCAGAGGGGACACAATCACACATTCACACACACACACACACACACACACACACACACACACACAAGAAACCATACACACACACTTTCTCTCTCTCACACACTTCAAGTGTTTCACATACATACGCACTAACACACATTTTAAGAGATGTTGCTAAAAGTTCCAGTAAGGTTGCCTCATACTTTCCATTATTTCAGTTTTTCCATTGGTCACACTTAAGCATAAAAATTCTGTGTGTGTGTGTGTGTGTGACTGCATGTGTGCCTGAGATGATAAAAGAGATTTATCCATCTCATCCTTTGCAACATGGTACACAACACAATCCGGCATCTTAGGAAGCCAAATGTCAGACAGTGGCACTTTGTAGATGAGGCATATTTGCAGTCATGTGCGCAGTCATTGCAGAGACGGGCTCAAAGTACTACGTACCCAACAAAAACAATCAACAAACCTTTGCGTATCACAATGCATTATATGCAGGGGGCACTATGTGGAGGGACAAGCAAACTGTGTGTGTGTGTGTGTGTGTGTGTGTGGTGGTTGTGGTGGGGAGGGGGGAGGGGGGGGGTTGCATGGTATGAAGTGTATGAGCGATCAAGCTGTGATCATACAGCAGCTAGCTTGAGACTACAATCCATCCATGAAGGCATAGGTTACATACATATGTATTAAACATATCAATTCAAATGTAATATAGTATTAAATATATACCCAAGGTTTATGTAAAATAATGACTTCTAAGGTTTAATCTATTTTAATGTATGTTTTCTCAATCCTTATGCTTGATTTTGTATCAATAGTCTTTGTAGATGTCAGGGTGAGTGTGTTCATTACTGTCTGCAGTAGACAGTCACATATTTTTATAAAGATGCAAACATGTGCAGATTTGTGTGCAATCACACACACACACATACACACACCAGTGGTGACAAAAAAAGAAACAGTTAACTGCTTGGGCCATTTTCTGGTAGTCAACAAACACCACCTGCAAAAGTTTTGTCTTCTTTTTACCAAGTGCAGAACAGACGGTAAGCAAAGCATGAGCAAACTGGCAAACAGGCAAACCATACTGTGCTACCACCCGCCATGATGTAAAGAACACACAAAGAGATAAGCAAAGACTCTCAGTATAAAAGAAAACCTCAGGCAGCAGTAGGAACTGAATATAAGTTTTAACTGCATGATAATGAGCAGAGGAAAACTTTTCCAGGACTTCACTTTAGAGATATGGGATTGCCAAGTGTGTGTGTGAGTGTGTGCATGTGTGTGTGTGTGTGTTAAAGCTCCTGTCCCTAAAATACATTAAGTCCTGCCAATCAATATTTAAAAACATCTCCATACCTGCCCTCAAGGGAAGGAATGTGTGTGTGTGTGTGTGTGTGTGTGTGTGTGTGTAGGTGGGTGGGTGTGTGGAGGGTGGTATGAGGTTTTGAACTCTGCATGGCAGTAAACAAGTTGGAGGACTTGTTTTCAAAGGACACCACCATCAGACCTTTCATTTTTCTTTCCTTTTCCCCTTTTATGTTCCTTTTTTGTAGTTGTGTGTGTGTGTGTGAGTGTGTGTGTGAGTGTGCACTTTGTGTTCAGAGGCAGAGAAAGGAATGTTACCAGGGCAAAACCTGCCAAAAGACCATGACGATACTAAACCAAAGCTGGCATGCACACACACACACACACACACACACACACACACACACACACACTCCACCTCTGTCTGATTCCAAACAAGGGCCCCTCGGCTTCTTCCCACTCACCTACGTCCCACAATGCCCCCCCACAAATGCACACACACACACCACACTCTCACACACATTTCCTTTCCATAATATTAACACAATGGCCGCCCAGCGTGGCACAGCTTCCCCTGCACACACACACACACACACACACACACACACACACACACACTCACACACACAGACACAAACACACACACACACACACACACACACACACACACACACACACACACACACAGATCAAACCTGCTGCCCATCACTCCCACTGCTGTGAGCTCCAACTGGTTCATAGTTTTACTTATTTTCACACACCAACAGGAGAAAGAAAAAAGACTTTCTCTCATCATTACAACAAAATAAACACATACATCATTAAAGTCCACTCCAACACAGACACTCACACAAAGCTTACACCCAGCCTTTAGTCTTTACCAAAGATTTGAACCAGACTTTTTTGCTAGTTTATTCATTGTGAACAGAAACAGTATTTTTTTAACGTTTATGTTCCATCCTAAAATTTTCATTGCCAAAACATTGTTCCCAAACCGGTTAATAATGTTCCAGCTGTGGGGCATAAAAGTATGGATGCTTACAAACTGAGTATTGGTAGTCACCATATTGTCCTTTAGTCTCTATCCTACAAAACTAGCATTATAAAACACAAGGCCTTCTACAAGCTGCATTTTTCAAGGGTGCTGTAGTATAGGATTCTTGCAATGCCTTTCCATCTAAACACAATTGTTGACATGTATATATAACGTTTTACCAGATAAAGTAGTAGCCTTCATTTTAGTGTTACCTGTTTCCAACAATGTTTGTCATGGCCTATTGAAGTGAGAAAATAGGTGAAATTCATGTCGAAGACAAATATTTTTACAACTTGTAGGAAGGTAATATTTACCGTTAATGAAATTATTAAGACTTGGGAACTGCATAGGCCTTTTGATTGCCTGCTGGTGGAATTGGTAAGCTTCAGTCTGTATGCTCTCTCCATGCATTCAGTGAATGACAGGAGGTAAACCTCACCCATTTCATTGCAGACACAAACCTTTTCAGTAAACAAAATAGAACTGGTTTTAACCAGTTGCAATTATTTTAAATAAACATTTCTGTTCCTGGAACATAAAAGTTATAAAGTGTCTGGTTATGTTTCAATATTGACACAGAGAGGTGCAGTGTGAGAGAGCGAGATGCCAGAGTATGAATGCATGAGGACAATGAGTCAGGGCAAGTGGTCAGGTAAGGTAACGCCAGTAAGAACATGCAGGTGTGTGTGTGTGTGAGAGAGAGAGGCAGAGATTGAGTGAGTGTTTATAATGGAATTCTGTGGAACTATATATCTCTCTGCTCTTGGCAATTTCCCACAGAAAACCAGGAAGCCAAATGTGTGTGTGTGTGTGTGTGTGTGTGTGTGTGTGCACGCGCGTACATGTGTACATGTGTGTGTGCATGTGTGTGTGTGTGTGTGTGTGTGTTTGCCTGTTTCTCTGTGTGTGACAAAGCAGGGAAGGGAAACACCATGACAGTGGAGAGATATGCACCACCACCCAACCCCCGACACACACACAAACACACACACACACACACACACACACCCTCACCCTAACCCTGTTGGGTTTTTTAACTCCTTTATGGGTTTGTGATAAATCCTCCCTCTCCTGCCCATTGTGCTCCCTCTCAGCCTGGGCATCCATCACGAAAGGCCTGTGGAGACGGCTCAGCCTTACACCACATGATCACAAACGCACACACACACACACACACACACACACACACACACACACTATACCAAGTTGGAGCCTCAGCCCTCCACTCCATCTCTCTGGTATGCCAGTAGATCCAATCACTGACTACTTGAGACCAAGCAGTATTCACTACTCTGTGGAAACTACTTCCACACTAAACCACGCTACACAGCTGCAGCTCTCTTGTGCAACTTCACCCAAATGTCCCTCTGATTTCAGCTCTGTGGAAACTACTTACTCAACTACACCCACAACTATGACTCTCCAGTCAAGGTTCTCCACATTACTCACACTACTCCACACTTGCATACTATATACTACAACTACACAGGAACACACCTACAACTGTCTCAACTGTGCAGCTTCATTACATCATTCAACCAGGCCCAGCTTTACTCACAGTACTACAAGGTCTTTACTTGCATACTATGTGCCACACTACACAACAATTGGCTGTTGCAGCTTCACCCTACTACTCTACTACTTTCAGCCTTGGCCTCCATCACGTAGACACGGCCAGCCTTAAGGCCTCTGCACACTGGCTCAGACATGGTTCAGTGCATGCATCTGTGACATTCTATTACACGCCATCACAAGACTCACACACTACACCATGCCAAGAGCCGTGCCCCACTACTCTACAAAGCCATTACTCCACTATAGTAGCCTTCCTGAGCAGGTAGATCAGGGAGATGTATGATGAAGACTAGAAACAATAAATGAGAAACGGAGTGAAGAAGCTCTCACAGTGTCAGACAGTGTCAGTGTTTGGGGAAGATCTGGGGCATGAGGTCAGAGAAAGTCTTAGTTGTGATGCAGGACAAACCCTCATAAACTTTTTGTGGTTTATTAAGACTACTGAAAGAAAGAGAAAGTAACACACATTCAGCAAACACTCACACCTCCCTAAAGTTTGCACACGCACAAAAGAGACAGAATCTAACCAACATCAGAGGTGATGGCGTGTGAGAGGAGGACTGCAAGAATGGATCAGAAAGAGAAAGTAAGATTCACTGATGAAACGCTCAGAAAGCTATATGAGGCCTCCCAATAAAGCGGCATCTATCAATATCAGTGTCTCGCCTGATATTAGTCATCACCAAACTCAGAAGAATCTGACTCAATACGCTGTGTGCAACTGTATCTTTTATACGCTTTCACTGGCTCTCTCCTACTGAACACAATCACAGTCTTCTCTGGAACACAGAGGCCTGCATACAGTTCTGTATGTAATGATGCCTATGTCTAAACAAGGCCGATATTGGTAACAACTTACACTAATTACGGGCTCCTGTTAAGGCTTCAGCTGCAATGATAATGTAAATGAGAATGGCAAAAATGTTGGCTTTTAAGCAATATTCCTCTGCATTTAAACCCATAACCCTGTTTTTGAGGTCACTGAGTGCTGTTGGTAGGAAAAAGAATGAAAAGATTTGATACAAAATTTGGACCAAATAATGAATAGTTGATGCTAACTGATAACTGACTAACAGTTCACAAATTCAGTTCCACATTTTGACACTTTTTCCTACTGACGGCACTCAGTGACCCAGAACAACAGGACAATATAAACAGTAATATCCCTTGAAGAATCACACTAGTTAATATGACTGGCAGAGAACACACCACATACCCTCTAAGTACAACAGTGACAGGAAGAACAATATCACCAACATCATCTATGACGATTATTAATTAGGGGAATCTGAACATGATAAATATCTAAAAGCCAGTCAGAATCTACTGAATGTCAGGCATCTAATGCATCGACATGAGAAACTGTGTCTATTGTTGGTCAATGTGGTTATAGTTAGTTAGTATAGTTAGTTGGTCAATGTCGTTATAGTTACAGTTGTCTTCACAGTTATCATTTGTGTGTGTGTGTGTGTGTGTGTGTGTGTGTGTGTGTTAGATGATTCCAACTGGCCACAACAGCAACACTGAGGCATCAAATACAGTGAACTTTAAATCACCACAAACTAAATCTGCTTTTGTGCAGACACACACACAAACACACACACACACACACACACCCACACACACACAAACACACACTTGACTATTCTGGGCCCAGTGGGCTGAGTTAGGAGGTATTTTAGTCAGCAGACTCTTTCCTACAGAGGACAGATGCCTGCTGGACTGTGATTTGTTTCCAAATTCAGCCCGCCTTATTTCCCCTTACCATCTATCTCTCTCTCTCTCTCTCTCTTTCTTTCTCTTTCTCTCTCTCTCTCTTTGTCTTTCTCTTTGTCTTTCTTCACCCCTCCTGTCTTGCCAGTCTTGCTTGTTTTGCTGCCTGACAGCTCAGAAAGTGTGTTTTGTCCTCGGCAGCGTAAATAAGGGTTTTCAAACAGCTGAGGCCCGTCCTGCGGAAACAAAGAAACAGCCTTCGCTGGAAGATTGAACTCAACCCTACTGAGAAATCTGCAGTGCAGTGTCAATAAAATGGACAAAAATAGACAGGGAGAGATAGATGAGGAAAGACAGACAAAAGACAGAGAGAAAGAGAGAGAGAGAGAGAGAAGTGGAGGCCAGCCAACCTTTATCTCCCAACCTCTTCAGGAAACTTAATATTTGAAAAGCGGCGCTCTGCTTTGGTGTTTCTACACTACATGCTGGCAAAACTGTTTCTATATGAATGGTCATGCCAATGAAGCTTATTGAATTGAACAGAGAGAGAGAAAGAAAGAGAGAGAGAGAGAGAGAGAGAGAGAGAGAGAGAGAGAACCAACTGGTATCTCCCAGCCTCTTTAGAAAACTTCCTATTTGAAAAGCGCTGGTCTGGTAACACTACAGAGGCATAAGTCTGAGCTCATCATCTGTGTCTAGTTCTGCAGTCCCCTCCAGAAACAATCCCTTAGTGTTGGTGAGAGTGTATCCCGGGAGACAGCACTCTGTAAACTAACGATCCCCAACTCTCCCTGTTCAGACACCTCGGTGAGTTTGGCCAGTCCAAATCAGCACTATCAGGACCTCTGGAGCACTGGAGACAGCAGTCATTACCAGCAATGCACCTTTACTCTCTCCCTCACACACATACACACACACACACACACACACTCACACACGCGCACACACACTGGCACTGGAATGTAGGATAGTCTGAAGATTTCAGTCCTTCAATGGTAAAAAAAAAAATGCTTTCTCTCTTTTCCTCATACCCACACACAAACCCAAATGGATGTTCACACACAAATGGATGTTCACACACACATATGAAATAATAAAGAAATAATAATAAATAAAGAAAGAAAATAAATAATAAAAAATAATAATAATATGCAGATATATAGTATGCTTGATCTCCTAAGACAAGAGTCACTACCAGCCACAGACCACCTACATATACTATATGTTCACAACAGTTAGCTGTAAAGACATATTGGCCAGTTAGACCAAGCTTAAGTGTGTAAGCAGCACACACACACACATGCATATTTCCACTGCACGTGCTGCTTCCCTACCTTGAGGGAGTGGTGCTTGCTTTCATGCAGAATCATCTCCTCTGACACCAACAAGGTCCGGTTAGGATTGCACAGGTCTATTGGCTGGGGGAACACACGCAACAAGAGCATTAGAAATACACACACACACACACAAACACACACAGACACAGACACACACACACAAAACACTGAAAGAATATTTTCAGATACTTTCAATATATGTCTCTATGTCCCTTTTTGCTTTAAATCGAGCCTAGGTATACACTACCAGTGGAACTGCAGACACAGAGACGGCATCCATGGCTCTCCTTCTAGTCAGAGTAAAACAGAGTGACTGGGGCTTCAGTCTGAGTAAAGGTAACGTTTCTGTCTATCTTCAGACCCTCCTCCTGAACACACACACGCGCACACGCACACACACACACACACACACACACACACACACACACACCGCAAACATGCAAACTCTGGCGCTACAGCACCAACAGGACGACCCCAAACTCAGATGCACTAAGCTAAGTGTTTCAGTTTCAGGGCAGGACTATGCTATGACTAGGTTTCTCTCATCTTTATTTTGTCACATGTGTGAATGTGTGTGTGTGTGTGTGCATGTAGGTGTGTGTGTGTGTGTGTGTGTGTGCGTGTGTGTGTACGTGTGTGCCTGCATGCCTTTGTCCGGGTATACTTTTGTTTGTGTGTGTGGGTGTGTGGTTTTAGAGGTTGCCGGAAGTGCTCTTAAGAGTAAGGGGCTGTCTTCCTGTGAAAAAAAGAAGCCCACAGTGAATTGAGCACACACACACACACACACACACACAGATGCACATGCAAGTAATAAAGCGGAACTTCTATTCTATATTTTGCAGTCTCACAGATTAACATAAGACCAAAAACAAAGATAGCACAGTCCCACACACATGGTCATATGACCAGGTTATGCATACAGTGGAGGGGAGAGGTTGTCTATGACTCATTTCTCCATAGGATTTACAGCTATAACTATGAGTGAGAGCTCCTGAAAGCATCTAAAGCCTAGGTTTTAAGTTTTGAGACATCTGAACTCAAATGTAGGACCCTGGGGAGGCCTAAGCTGGTGTGTACTCAACTCCAATCATGTCTCAGCATTCACACTCAAACAACCAATCCAGTTTCAGCATTCAGACTCACAACCAATCAATCTTCAGTATTCTCTCATCTCCAGTCAAGTCACATTCATACTCACATCTGATGAGCCTTTAGCAATTGCTCTCATGTCCAATCAGTGTTCAGCTTTCATAGTCACACACACTTACTTGTTAGTCTTGAGGTGAATTCTGCTAAAGGGTGTGTGTGTGTTTGATGTTTTTCCATGGATTTGGATTTAAAATAAGGATGCAGAACTCCTAACATTAAGTTGAACTCTTGTAACATATTCAAACATATGAGATGAATCCGTAATGGTGGAAGAAGAGATGGACATGGAGCCTAACCTGGACAAAGATGGGGAAGATGAGGATCTTGGGAGCCACTGCCACATAGGTGCCGTAGTTGGCATGGGGCAGATGTGAGCGCACTATGGTACAGTTCTGGTAGTTGGCATAGTTCTGTGAGTTCTGCGGCTGGTGGTTGGCACCCGTGGGCACGGACAACACTGCTGCCTTGGACGTCTTGCTGTTGGCGGAACGCCGTAGGAAGTTGGTTCTGCCCATGAGGCCTGAGGAAGGTGGCACTGATCCTGCACCACTGATACCACCTATGCCACCCCCCACGCCAGCCTGCTGCGGAGGAAACATCCTCCCTGCTGATATATATATATATATATATATATATATATATATATATATATATATATAGAGAGAGAGAGAGAGAGAGAAGAGTGTCAAAGTAATGGTGATGGAAAAGATGGGAAGACAGAGCTTACTCAACAATTCACAAGGTCACAGAAGCAATCTGTATTCTAATCAGAGACCATTAATCCGTCAGATTAGATTATCATTAGGCATTAGTCTGTGGCATCTCCTTAATGTGATTACAAGATCATTATATTCAGCTAAATTACTGTGTACTGAAACAATAGCTGCTTGTAGATAGATGTTTGTATAAACAGATATTGTGCATTCAAGCTTAAATAATTATTTTGTCTCAGCTCATGGCAAAAGTTAAAAGTAAGTGTTTGTCTGCCTTGATGTGAATTTGACTGGCAGAGATAGAAAGACTCTCAGGGCCTGATGGAACAAATTGTTTCACAGCGATGGGGGAATCTGCACAGAGTGATGCTAATTTAGCGAGAAATGGCACCAACTCAGATGCAGCTCATGCAGGAAAAACAACTCTGCTCAAGAAAGCTTACCCAATGTGCCATGGCTGTCGGGGTAAACGGGCCGTAGTATCTGTTGATAAAAAGAAAACAAGAAATTATTTTGAGTGCCAGAAAATGAAGTCCAGGCCTGCAATGTTCTGCACACTCACTAAAGAAAGAAGTATATTTAGAACTCACACTCTACTGGTCTGCATATCAAAGCTTAATGTGCCTCATGCCTAATGGCCTTATGCAAGGCATGTGATTTAGTCTGTGTGTGTGTGTGTCTATGTGCATTCATGCATATGTAAAAATGCATGTGTGTGTGTCTGAGTAAATATGCATGTGCATGTGTCTGTGTGCATATTGTGTATTTGTGTGCATGTGCATTTGTGTGTGTGTGTGTGTGTGTGTGTGTGTGCACGTCCGCCTGTGCGTTCCCATTTGCATGTGTGTGTGTGTGTGTGTGTGTGTGGTCCTCACTGGTACCAGTGTCCAGCTGTGAATGCCTTTTGAAAAATGCCACTGGCACCTCTTACAGTGGTTGAGAGTAATTCAACCGACAACAATCTGTAGACTTGTACAATCTTGGAGCCAATTCACCCTGATTCTCATCTGAGCCTGCTGGAGGTTCTAATTCAGTTCCTTACAATTTTATTTATTGCATCAAGAACAAAGTCTCAAAGAGCTTTACTGACCCTGAACTCATAGACTAAGCATTATTACCCACTATTCCAAGTAAAAAGCCAAATCCTATTAGGCAGTATTCTCCAAAAAAGCCACTATTCTCCATATAAAGACACTCTTATACATCTCAAAGAAGAAGGAGTACAAAAAGACCCCTATCAATTCTTATGTAGATATTTCAGGGTCTTTACATGGGTTTTATCCTTAGAAGCGAATCTTGCCAAAGACATGCAAATTGTTCACGAGAGCATCACGAGAGCTTTGTTCTTGGCCCTCCACTAACTCTGCTTCCTCCCGCTCTGCTCTGTTCTGTTTTGATCTGATATGTTCGCTAGGCTAATTAAAGGCCGCAGTCCCCAAATACAAATGTGCAGTGACAGAGACTCAGACGACAACCAAGCCATATTCTATATTAGAACATCCTGCTGTCTGCACACACAGACACACACACACACTAATGAAGCCCCCTCAATGCTGCTTTGTTTGTGTTGAACATGTAAATGTTTCTGTGTGTGAGTGTGTGTGTGTGTGTGTGTTTATGTGTGTGTACATATGTGTATGTGTGCATGCCTGACTCTGACTCCCTGAGGAGTTTTTCTAAAGCTCTGAGTCCACTGACAGCATGGCTTCATCACATAATTGGACATGTGTGTCAGACCCCTACAACCCATTACTACACTATAAAACACTAAAGGGCAAAAGCTAATGGCTCTGTTTGAACCATGTCTCTCTGACATCCTGACATCCTGACAGTGAAAAAAATAGCAGGAAAAGCATCTACTGAGCATCAAAAAACAAAAATGTCAAAGATGCTGTTGTTACACAGTATTTCTTTTCAGTCCAATCTAGAATGTAGTTAGACATGTAGTTAGACATCCATCAGCCCTGAGCCAGACTGGTGCTGCCAGTGGACTCTGTCCTGCTGTTTCTGGGTCAGTGGGTCACCGCACAGCCACCAGGCAATGCACTGTCCAACCTAACATTCAAAGGCAGATCTGGGGACGCGTGGAACTTCCCCACACAGAATGTTTGGGAAGGTTGCATTATAGAATCTCTTGAACAGGCCAAAGGGATCTGCAGCAGAGACAGTTTATCATCGAACAGCAATTAGCAGTGACAGGCAGTAGTCTAAACAAGTTAATACAACAACTCTGCCATCGTATGGGTCAGTACCATTAGATTTATTAAGTTCAACAGTTTCAATTTCAATCTTCAAATTTCAATTTCAGCTGTGAAGCTGTAGTAAGGAGCTGTTACCAGGATGAATGGCATATGTCCTCCCAAGAGTACAAGTGTACTTTCTAGTGATTGATTTGCTGTGGCAATGTGGGAATTTATTCTCATACTGGTGTCATTTCCAGCGAAGGAAACCTTCTACTGGCACCCTTCCTGGCCTTTGGGTGTCTGTTGAGTGACTTTAAAGAATACAGAAACTTGGTGTTTGAAGAAGAAGAGAGTCATTCAGAGACAGCTACAGCGCCCCCTGTAGGATGTTGTTAGATAGAGGTAGCATGAAGTGCTCTTTTTCACTTCACTTTCACTTTTTTTCTCCTCACTGATCAATCACTTTATAAATCATTAAAAAAAAATTATTTAGGTCTTTCCGGTGTAAAGTGACTTATCATACTCTTGGCTGCTCATGGTATTCATATGTGAACAGTGTAGAAAGAGCCGCCACAGAGTATAAATATGTATATGTGAACAAGTATGCTATCTTGAAGTCTATTGAGAAATATAGAGAGATAGGAAGTTGCCTCTAGCCCATAGAGGACATAGAGACACACAGAAGGGCCTCTGCACAAGAGCAAATTTATGATATCAAATATCCGCAATGTTAGTTATTAGTGTTTCTTTGATTACAGGACCTCTCAATCAGACAATTCGACAGCAAATTTAACCATAATATGCTTTTTATTAGAATACTTGTTCCATATACAATAAGTCACAGTTCTACAGCCAGATACTGCACATGCATCAGAATACAGACTAAAAATTCTATAAAAGTTTCTATAAAAAAAATAAAAGTGTAGAGGCAGATATTTTATAAAAACTGTCATGGGCTGCAGTCATTTCAGCATGTAGAAAATACATTCAAAGTTCTATTGTCTTTTTTAAATCATGCAGCAGATAAATTATAATGATACTTTTTTCACTTCTGAGAAACAATCAGACGCTTCAGCTTCACAACTTTCAACTGTAGGACAGTCTACTGGAGCTTGTGTAATGTGCGTATAGCAGAAGATTTGGCATAGAATAAGATTTCTGATACATCTAAGCTCTGTGAGGCAGTGTTCATCACTTTGGCATATTTGTTTCATCTCGATTATAGACTCAATCTCATCCAACTCACCCATGAAATGAACCACACAACACCATTACAGACTGAATACGTTCACACAAAGCCCCATTCACATACATGGCCATTTACTTGTCACCCATGACTTATTGCCTCAAAAATTTGGCTTTGTCATGTGACATTTTGCATCACTAGTGGTTATTTTGCCTGTTAACCGAAGTGCATACCATTACATTGTGTCGTGTTGCTAGTCGCTGTGTGAATAAGGTTTTTGCTGGGGGAGAGTGATTAGATGGTGCATCCGAGTAAAAGTGAAGCACTGCGGGTCATGGGGTGCACGGCACCACTGGGGGGACACTCAGCCAGTACCTGGCTCCCGGGGTTGATGGGCGACAGGATGATGTAGTTGTCCCCGTTGGACGCTTTGACGCGGGTCCCACGCAGCGTCTGTGTGTGTGCTGGGTGCCCTGCTGTCCGTCCCTTGGTGTCAGGCTCCTCGCTGCGTCTCTCTACTCCCCAGCCCAGGCTAGACGCGAGACCTCCACCTCCGGCAACCCCTACACCCACAGCCCCGCCTCCACCACCCTGGCCCTCGGAGCCATTGATTAGCAGACGCCGGGCCCGGTGGTGGGCAGGGAGAGGAGGGACCACTGGGGGGGTCTTGTCACGCTTCTTGCTTGGAGGGGAGGGAGGCTCGTAGGCAGACGGCTTGTAGGACGGCCGGTGGATGAGACCCTCGTAGCTGGACTTCACAGACGGACCCGTCCGCCATACCACCACCGTTATCTCATTGTGACTGTTGCTGCAGACAGCAGAGAAAGAGGGGAGAGAGAGAAAGAGAGAGAGAGAGCAGTATACAATTGAAGGAGAGAGAAAAAGCACATGAGATGGGGAGAGAGAGTGGGAAGGAGACGGAGGGAGAGGAACAGAGAGAGAGAGAAAAAAGAAAAGATAAATAGAGAGAAATGCAAGAGAAGAGATGGATAGACAGAAACAGAAAGATGGGTGGGAGGAGAACAAAGTGAGACACCGAGCGAGACACAGGATTAGAAGGAGAAGAGAAACATGAGGCACATAAATCATACATCAAAAGCTCTTTGTGCACCCACTGCCTACTTGAACTCTGAGATCACTTTCATTTCACTCCTTACATTAATTCAGATGATACTGTCTGCCCTTACTTTAACTCCAAAAGAACTTTACACTTTTTTTAACACCAAAATTATAACTCACTTTAGTTTGACCTTACTTTTCTGTACTTCACTCTCTCCTCTCATTATCTCTAATGGTTGTGATGCACCAACTCAGTATCCCTCTCCCCGGGGGCATGCCACCCCTTCTCTGCCTCATCCACAAAGCACACACACCCACAACCCATTGATCAATAACTCAGTTACTGTGTGTGTGTGTGTGTGTAAGATGAGGAGACTACTGTACAGAGAAAGACAAAGAGGATATAATAAAGAAAAATGGGGAGGGAGAGAAAAAGAAAGAAAGAAAGAGGGGTGAGAAAGACGGATGCGCAAGCTACCGTATGGCATGAGCGAGGTCCACACACTTCCACTGTTCCACTGGCTGACCATTGAGCTGCAGCAGTGTGTCCAACTGCTGTAGACCAGCCAGATCAGCTGGGCCACCTGTGTGTATGTGTGTGTGTGTGTGTGTGTGTGTGTGAGAGTGAGAGAGACAGAGAGAGAGAGATCAGTCTCTAGGACAACATCAGTCAGTGGGACAACACACACATGCACGTTGAGGGAATGACCCACAGATGGAGAAGTGGCAGGGTCAACAGACTGGACCCACTGTTATGCACTGACACTTACCCAAACACACACACACACACACACACACACACACACACACACACTGACAGAATGACCCACAGATGGAAGGTGTGTGGTTTTGCCAGGGTCAACTGAATGGCCTGAAACACACACACACACATACACACACACACATACACAAAGAGTTGTGGCTTGCCTGGGTCAACAGCCTGGACCCTCACTGGGGAGTCGGAGCAGATGGTAAAGCCATAGCCGTCTTTTCCTCGAAGGATTGTCACCTGGATCATAAGAGCAGACATACACACACAAACATAAGTGAGTTATAACACTGGCACTCCGACACACACACACAAACATGAGCAAGTAATAACACTGCCACACTGACACACAAACAAACACAAGCAAGAAATAACACTAGTGTAGTGTAGTGATAGTTGAAAAGGTTACTATGGGTACCACTGTGTGGTTTTCAGTGTATGTAGATTAAACAATGTCTGTGAGTGTGAGTGTATGTGTGTGTGTGTGTGTGTGTGTGTGTGTGTGTCCTCTCATGGTGCCTCTGCATGTGTGTATCAAAGGCCAGCTGTACAGTTAACACTGCCCAAATTTGCCAGATTTCCAGTTGCATATATGCCAAACACACATACACACATACTCTAACCAATAGTTGGTGCTTCATGGCAATTAATGACCCATACAGTATAAAAAAGAATAACACACACACAGACACATGCACACACACACACACACACACACACACACACACACACATACACACACACACACACACACATACATCTATACAAACGTCACTAGGCATACAGTTATGTGGCAGTGGGGGCCAAAACTAACAGTGTTTACCGGCCCAAGAGAGAGCCCAGTTTTTCCACCACTGGTGCTGATGGCGCTGTTCTGGGGAATGCAGGAAGTTCCAATTAAAATCATTTCCCAGAGTGCTCTCTGGTATGCGACTCTGGCATGACCATGGCCCACCAAAGCCCATTAGGAAACGCTGTCAGTGTGAAGCACGCAAAAAACACTCTGCTCCCATAATCACATAACAACCTCAACCTCACATCCAAAATGCTTACATTACACAGTGTAAGTAGGCAGCAGCAGTCATTGCCAAACAATGGAAAGGTACTCAAGTAGTTTCACAATGGTTTAAAAAGATGCTATGTTTTTATTTAATGATCAAGCAATGTGCCATAAGTCTAATAGCCTACCTCTAATAGCCTACCTCCAAACAAATGAAATGGGCAAAAATGACAAAGATGTGTTAATGGTTAATTCTTTCCACTCTCCTCCACTCCCACTCTAATATGAATCATGATTAATATATCATCTCACATGGATTATGAATATACCATCTTGTAATCATTCAACATCCTTATGAAAATACCATCTTGTATGCATTCGACATCCTTATACTGATCTCTCCTCACACTCTTAAAAGTTTAACTGTGTTAAAAGTAGAGTATAGAACTTTTTTTGACATTCCGCACATATGCTTGCGGCATCTCTTCAGCTCCTTGTGCATTCAGTGTGAGCCACCACACAACACCGATGGAGGGAATAATGAACAAAGGCAACATGGACAGAGGGAAGAGAGAGAAAGAGAGCGGCGTTCTACTACACGATGTGTATGGAGAGAAGAGTGACAGCTGGAGATCCCTCTTTAATCAACACACTTCTGCCTCATGTCAGGAAAGAAAGAGAGAAAGGAAGAAAAGAAAGGATAGAAATGGAGAAAGAGAAAGGGAGAAAGAAGTGAAAGAGTGGGGTGGAAAGACAAGCGAGATGCTTCTTCACCTCCTGTGTGTAAACAGGGAGTGGCAGCTTAAGAGTCCATTCTAATTTACACAATTCTCAGAGTGAGAGAGAGGGAGAGAAAGAAAGAAGGGACTGAAATAGTGAGGGAATACAGAGCATGGACAGAGAAGGAGAGAAGAGGGGAAAAGAGGCAAAAGAGAAAGAGATGCTCAGAGACAAAGACAGGGGGAGGGAGAGACATTAAGAGAGTGATAGAAGAGCAGGGAGAAAGAGAGAGGGATAGAGACAGAGAAAGGCGGAATGAGTAAGAGGAATGAAGGAAAAAAGGATTAACAAGTGAACAAGGGAGAAAAGGAGGGATGCAAACTGTAGAAATGATAAGGGGGAGGAAAGCAGAGACACAAAGGAGTCTTGACAGTGCTGAAAATATGGAGTGGTAGATGGGGAATGAAAGAGAGATGGACAGAGAAAGAGAAGGAGGGGGAAAGAAAGAGTGGGGTCGCTGTGGCATAGACAAAAAACAGCAGATACTTGAAACAGGGAGGGACTAGGACAGAATGAGAGCGTTTCAGGGAGAATGAAAGATTAAATAAAGAAGAAAGAAAAGATGAGAGAGAGAGAGATCTTGATAGCAACAGATCAAGGAAGTGAAGATCACTATAATCATAAGGCGTCAAAGCTCAGTGCGTTTTTATTTTTTAACACGTATTCTTCTCACGTAAACAAAGCAAATATAATACTGAAGTGAAGTGAATACAAGCTCTAGCAAACAAAGGGATGCATATTGACAGGGGAGACGGAAGAATGGAGATAAACAAATGACGAGGAGAGAAAGAGGGAGCAATGAATACAAAAGAGAGTTGAAGGAGAGACAGAGAGAGAGAGAGAGAGAGAGAGAGAGAGAGAGAGAGAGAGAGATGCACAAGAAAAATGAGATAGAGCAAAAGAGAGGGAGAGATAGGAACAGTAAAGGTACTTTTTTGCATTACACAGTGTATTGCCTGCCATTGCTGATGTGTTTTAATTGAGTACACATTTTATTAACAAAACACTACAAGAAAAACTACACTAACTTGTGAGAGTGAGAGTCTGAAACATAATTATATGTGTTATCCTATGTGTAAGGATCTGGAAACTATCAAAATGCATATTATATTTGGGCCCTGCATATCAAACGCAATGCCTTGGTAATACTGTTGCACTGTCATCTAAATACAACATGTCTCTTAGGCACAGAAGGAAAAGTACAAGGAGAGAGAAACAGAGAGAGAGACATAGAGAGAGAAAAAGAGATTAAAGAGACAGACAGAGAAAGACAGAGAGAGAGAGATTGGGAGAGAGAGAGAGAAAGAGAGAGAGAGACAGACAGAAGGCAGAGTGATGGGCACCCTTGGCACACAGTAGTGCGAAGCGACTAAATGAGGGACGACCCCTCGGCCTTCTGAGCGTGGGAGTGTGGTGCCCGAGACGCTACAGATGCCCCAGCAACCCCACGGCAAGCGCCAACCACCGGACCCCCCAAAAGGATGACAGGAAACTCCAATGTCCAGCCACCAGAACCCCCATAAGACTAGAGGAAACTGACGTCCAGCCATTGGAACCCCAGTAGCCTCCAGGAAACACTGATGTCCAGACACTGGACCCCCAGAAACTTACAGGAAACCAGCAGGACCAGTGACAGCCTGACTGCTCCAATCCAACAGGAAGCACTTATGACCAAACACCAGCTGTCAGCCCTTTTGTCCCCTGAAACTCGGCCAGGCTACCATATTACCATGCCCATCAATAGGGAAACGCCTGCAGTGAAGCTGACAAAGACAGGAGTGGAGACGAGAGGAGAGTGAGGGTGAGGAGGAGAGAGGAGATTTTTGTTTTGTTTTGTTTATATTGTTAAGAGAAAACATATCTTATTCTTTCTTATTCTGTTTTAAATAGATATTCTGATCAAAGAAGCAGTTTTGTATTGTTTTATTAAAGACAAGACTGAACAGGAGAGTGAGAGGAGATAATAGACAACACCAGGCTTTCCAAGAAGTACGGCTCAAATGATAGAGAGAAAAGAAAGAAGGGAACGGCTGATGAGAGAGAGAGAGAAAGAGAAAGAGAGAGACAGAGACAGAGAGATGGATTCAGTCAAGACAGGGCAAGCCACAGTCTAGTAAAGCCTAACACACACACACACAAACACACACACACACACACTGACAAACACTTCTTAACAAGGTTTCTCCAGAGCAAGGTTTCTCCAAAACTCCATTTAAGATGCTTTTCATATGTTTAATGGAGAGCTTTCATTGCTACCCAGCTGCCAGAAATATCTTCTTTTCAGGTTTCAAAACACAGAGAAGAGCTCCTCTACATCTCAGCACTGTCGGCCTATTTTAGGTCCAGATTCCACTCAGAACGACACATCAGCTGAGACAGAGGAAAAGCCTGTGTGCACTGTAAACCTATTCACAACCACAGCTCAGAACAAAACATAAACCTCATTACAGATTCATTAAGCACACTGTATGTATGTGCAGCTGATAATAAGTAATCAGCAGCACTGAAGGTGTCTACTATTTATGACTGCTGTCATTAACATTGTCAACTTTACATTGCAAAAACCAAATGACACTTAATGACAGCGGTCATAAACATTTAAATGTTTATCATATGTGTTATGTCATACTAATGACAGGCTCATGTAACTCTTATGTAGACACCTTCAAATAAAGTGTCATCCATTAATCTTATCTCTGTTACATTTTGCCCATAGTCTCTACCATCTGTCATGTGTCTGCATATGACAGTGTATGTATGCACATACATACACTTTTCACAGCAGACTACAGTGTGACGCCTGGTTTAGATTGTCAACTTTAAACAGCCATTATTTCTTCGCTATCCTAATTAGCTAAATTCACCCATTGTGAATTGTGAAAGCATTGGGACAGAGTTACAAATCTGCATTCTGACAGAAGTGCAGAGCATAGTAACTTCATAATCTATATCTGTGATAGCTGCATATAGCCTGTGATTACGGTATATCAGCTGAGCTCAACTGTTCCAGTAAGCTGTCCAGGCCCTTCCTCCCTCATGTGGCTGTCTAGGCTCAGCACAATGGGCAGGAGGTCCAGCACGATAAGAGCTGACATCAACACCCAGCGCTCAGACCTGTCATGATAGCATGATATGTGGCATGCTCCATATCAGCACGCATATCACACACACGCACACACACACACACACACACACACACACACACACACACACACACACCACTTTCAGTGAGTCCCTCCTCTTACTGTAGCTACCCTTCACACACACTTGCCTGCAAGACTCCTGTTTCTGCTCTGCTGAATCCATTTGATCTCAGAACCTGACATGACATACACACTCCTTCAAGCACATCCTCTCTCCCTCTCTCTCTGTCTCTCTCTATCTCTCTCTATCTCTCACACACAGGCATACAGACACACAGAAACACTCAAGGAAATGCACTGTACTCAACAGCAACTCTGCACTGTAAAAAATAAGACTTACTTTTATTTGTGATAACTTACAGTTATTTGTCAGAATAACTACAGAATATGGAAATTGTTGTGTTAACTATTTTTTTGTGTTTTGAGGTCTGAACTCATTATCACAACTCATTATCTTAAATTTGGTCAACTTAAAATAGTTAGGCAGCCCAGACACTAATTTTTTAAGTTAAAACCATGATTTATTTTTTACAGTGTGGCACATACTCATCTAGTCTCTCTCTCTCTCTCTCTCACACACACAAACACACACTAGTGCCTGACTGAGTGTGTGTGTGTCAGCATCAGACGAGCAGAGACAAGACATGCCAGCAGAAGAGCCCTGAGAAGAGAACAGGAGAGAAGACAAGGGCTGCTCGACTCTATCCTTGGCAATGTTTACAGGCACACACACACACGAACACACACACACACACACACACACACACACACACACACACACACACACATGCGGGCATGCAGATGCCAAAGCCACACTGCCGCGGGATTCACAAGGCATTTAGGTCAGTGTGCTCGCGCTGACATAACATCTAATTGGACGCAACCTCTCCCCCTAACCCCACCACCTCCTCCTCGTCCTCCTCCTCGTCCTCCCCCTCCTCCCCCGCTAGTCTTTTCCGTACGGCCGGTAAAAGCAGCCCGATTACCCAAATCTGGGCTGAGCCTCTGAGCCTCTCAGAGGGACCAGACATTCCCAGACGTACTCCAGGATCTGTCAGCGGAGCACCCAGTCTCAAGCGTTCCGGGCGAGAGGTACCGAAGGGAGGCACGGTGATATACTCTGGGTTACATCCGAGTTAAAATAGAGTTAAACGGGCCCATGGGACTTGTGGAAAGTGGACCATGTTAATGTTCTTAGGCAGAGTGGGCCATTCCCCCTTAAAATAGTAATAGTACACTACCCAGATATTCCCTCAGGTAAGGCGATAACCCCTCCTTCATCCTCTGTCTCACACACACATGATTTTTTTCAGACCTGGGATCTGTACTCCTGAGGCATACCACTGTAAGTGTGTGTATGTGTGTGTGTGTGTGTGTGTGTTTGTGCGTGTGCGTGTGTGTGTGTGTGTGTGCAGGTTGGCTGGATCCTGCACACACACTGTATACAGAATTTTTGTGGTAAAACATTATGCCAGACAGACACACAGGCACACACACACACACACACACACACACACAGCCTCTTTCCTTTTCTTCCCTCACAATATTCTCTCTCTCTCTCTTTCTCTCTCTCTCTCTCACTCTCTCTCTCCACTTGATCCAGATGGTATAGACACATTCTCTCATTTCATATTCTTTCTCTGTACCACCGTCTCATCATCCTCCACTCTCTCCCGACTCCTGACTTACTCTGATGCTGTCGCAGGTCTATAAAAACATCAGTGGCAAACAGGCAGTCCAGCCAAGCATGAGAAAATGTCTATTGATGTCCAATAATCAGAATGAAGCATGGGCAAGAGGAAGAAAAATAAAACTCTCAAACATTCATTTAAACTCTGAGCTGTGTTACATTCACTACAGCAGCTCATTCACACACACACACACACACACACACACACAAACATCATCAGGCACATGCTTATCTCCTGCACTCCCTGTCTCCTTATCACTCTCTAAGCAAACATACCCTAACACAAACATATGCTGTAAACAAATAAACAAACAACAAAAACAACACAGCGCTGTCCACCAGAAAGCTTATAGAGCTCTGAACAAAGCACAGGCAAACAGAACAAATCTCGACAGCTTGCTGGGACATCAAAGTTCTTTTGCTAAATAATCCACCTGTTCACTGTATGACACACTAAACCAACTCTGGAGCTTTTGTCTTCTCTTCTCTTCTCTTGTCTCCTCTTCATGTATTTCAATGTACCTCACCTTATTTTTTTCCTTCCTTTTTTACTCTCCCTTCAGAACTCTAAAACGTTCCTTTTTTTCTCTTTCTCTCTCTCTCTCGATTCCTCTCCTCCCCTTAATTACTACATCCCTTCGCCTCATTCTCTATCTCTGTCTATCATTTATATATCTATCCATCATTCTCTAGCCATCATTCGGTCCCCATTCATTTTCTAGTTCTCCAACTCTCTCCCTTAATTATCTCTCTCCCTCCTCCCTCCTCCTCTCACTTATCTATCCTCCTCATCTCTCTCTCTTTCTCTCCCTTCTTTCTTCAGATGGAGATCACACACCTGTGGAAGTCTGCACCCGATGCAGAATCTGCAGAGTCCGTGGATGGTGTGCATGACTCGTCCGTTCCTCCAGCGTCGCTCTTGCACACACTCTCTCTCTCTTTCCGTGTCTCTGTCTCTCTCTCTTTCTCCCTTCTCGCCCTCTCTCTGCCTCTTCTTCTCCGCTGTGAGAGTGAATGTGTGTATGTGTGTGTGTGTGTGTGTGTGTGTGTGTGTGGGTCTGCAGCCTTGTCAGTGTCTGTGGCTATCTGTGAGTGAGGGTTAGCACGCCTATGTATGAGAACCCTTGTGTGTGTGCCAGAGTATGTGTGTGTGTGTGTGTGAGTGTGTGTGAGTGAGTAAGTCAGTCGCGAGGCCGGCGCCAGGGGGACCAGACTGCCGGTGGTTGCGTTCGTTCGGTCGGCCCGCTCCCCACACACTGGACTTGGCATGGGCGCTCATGGGAACCCAGCGAGCAGAGAGAAGAATAGCAGGAAACACCCCTCACCCGACCCCTCCCCCGTCACAAACACACACTCAAAACACATACACACACACATATACACACGCGGCTCGACGCGCTGTCCTCCAACCGCGTCGTCCAGCTCCTGCACTGCGCCTGTGTGACTGCCTGTGATAAGCCACTTTCAGCTTCCTGAGGCCCACACAGACAGAGAGAGAGAGAGAGAGAAACTACCTGTGTGAGAAACTCACACACACACAAAGCTATTCATTCCTGCTCCCAAGTAAAAAAAGGTGCAAAGTACGGGAGAGTGGGAAAAGGGTAAGCACCTTGTTTTTCCTTTCGACAAGTCATTAACACTTATCTAGATTTTAAAGTGCGCAGCATACAACACACACACACACATACACACACAACTAGACCACACTCTCCTTTCCCAACGTGAATATGATTTATTACTCTTCATTTGTTAGCCATCTGTCGCACACACCTTCATTTCAAACATCATTCATTCATCCATCCATTCACTATCTATCTATCTTTCTGTCTGTCCATCTGTCCGTCAGTCTGTTTGTCTATATAGCTAGGTAGGTAGCTTCACTTTCATTAAGGTCCATTTATAGTCCAGGTGGCAAATATTAGTTTAAAGAAAAGGAACTCTAAAGAAAGGGACTGTTGATAGACAGTCTTGCCCCGAGGGCATAGAATGCTTCAGAGTTCCTATAACAACTTTCAACGTTACATCAACGATACATCTCACCACAATAATGGAAGCAAACAGGCTCACACAATAGAGCTTAAACTCCAGCAGCACTTCAAGCAGACATTTAATCCAAATATACGACAGCATCTGCACCATTTCAGATCTTTTTTCAAAGTTCAGCAAACAGAGAAGACAGAAATGTTGTCTCTTTCGCATCTAATTTTGTCAAGCGTCATTTGTCATCTGGACTTGACTTAACTTGACCTTAATCCAGAACGAACATGACCTCCGCCAGCAGCCCCTGAACATTCTCACACTTTCACTTTATAATAGCAACAAGATGATGGAAAATAAGTGGTTGGAGAGAGGCGGGGATGGAGGAGAAGAAAAGAGAGAACTAAATCAACTACAAACATCTTGCAGCACTGCAGAGTAGAAGGGAGGGAGGAAGAAGAGGAAGAAAACAAGAGTTCCTGTCAGTAGACGGCAGTGAAGTAGATTTGAAGCCCTCTGTGACCCCAGGAGTCCATTGCTCTAATTCAGCAGCTTTTCTCCAGCGTTTGGCCCTTGAATCACTGCTGGTTAGCACACAAAAGCCTGGGGCAAAGGGGAGGGGAGAGTGGTGGTTTTGGGAGTGTGTGTGTGTGTGTGTGTGTGTGTGTGTGTGTGTGTGGAGGGGGGAGGGTGGGGTGTAGCCGTCCGTTTCTAAA
>JAIFZK010000014.1:15640000-15647500 GCA_027481765.1 Tenualosa thibaudeaui
TCATTAGGTCTACTTTTACCTTAAAAAAATCATTTTATTAAATTTACATTCTAGGACATATACCTACTTACTGAGAGAGAGAGAGAGAGAGAGAGAGAGAGAGAGAGAGAGACAGGGAGAAGTGGGGGGGGGGGGGATCTGGTCCAGTTCCGTATGTGGGGTGTGGCATAAGTATCTCGTGAGCCCTATCCCCTCTCCCATAATCATATTAGTACTCTGGACTCTCTCTCTCTCTCTCTCTCACACACACACACACACACGCTGTGCAATGACCCCAGATCCAGAATCACCTTAAGAAGTTTTGATTACGCACGCACAAGCACGCACACACTCACACACACACACACATACACACACACACACATGCACGTGCGCGCACACACTCACACACACACACACCAGGTCCAGAAGTCTCCTAGGGAAAACCCCTGACTCTATAAACAGACAGACACATACACACACACAGACACACACATGCGCACACACACACACACACACACACACACGCACACACACACACGCACACACACACACACGCACACACACACACACACACACACTCACACTCATTCTCAAAGAAAGACATGTATGTAGCAGAGGGCCCAGGGATGCCTTTCATCCTAAAAACATTAATCAAACAGAGAGAGTGATGGGGTTGTCAGTAAGAGAAAGAGAGAGAGGGGTATGACAAAGCACTGTGTGTGAGAGAGAGAGAGGGAGAGTAAGAAAAGAAAAAGAAAGACCTGTGATGGACAGACTATCCAGTAGAATGAGAGAAAGAGTGCTGGCACAAATAACAAATAGCACCTCAACAACTGCTGAGCAGTGCTCACCAATAAGGCAGTAGAGAGAAAGAGAAAGAGAATAAATCTCTCTATTTTTCTCTCTTTCACACACACACACACACACACACACACACACACACACACACACACACACATACATACACACACACACAAAGCAAATAAACTCCCCACAGCTTAGAGGAGAGGGGCACTTGTCCAAAGCCATTTGAGAGTAAGTGAAGCGAGAGACTGTTGATAGCAAAAGTGCTCCTCATTTACACCCACAGGTGACAGGGTGATACAAGGGTGTGTGTGAGTGTGAGTGTGTGTATGTGTGTGTGTGTGCTTGTGCGTGTCATTTTGTCATCATCAAAATTTCAACAAAATGTACAGTGATTTGTCTTTAGGGGTCATTCCACGTCAATTCAAGCAGGGCCCATGCACTTAGGTCTCAAAAAATTCTGAAAAAATGACTAGGTGTATCTACGTTAGCCAGGAAAGGGGACACTATGTAAAATTACTTTTTATGTAAGATCAATACTTTACAAGTTACAAACAATTTAATGGGGGGAGGAAGGTGTCGATTTTGTTCAGGCTTTTTTTTTGGTCAAAGTTCACAGGCCCAGAGCTTGACAATCAAACCATCTAGGAGGCATGCAAATACATATTGTACATACATACTTACTTATAATATGTCGATTAATGTGTATTAGTGATTTAATAATACATATTTGGTGCACTAAATGTAGCCTGTCTCAAATGTCTTTCTATATATCTTATATGTGGCATGACTTGAATCCTTGGTGAAACGTTGTTCTGTCTCACTATATACAGTGTATATGGTTGAAATGACAATAAAACCCACTTGACTTGACCTGACTTAATAGACTTGTTAAGTGCATAAACAAAGTAAACCATCCAGTCACTTGGTTTGGGAGATTACTTTATCCTTAGGGTCACGAGGACGCACATATGGCTTGAGAATAGCCCATGAGCAAACCTATTAGCAGCACTTTCACTTTTAGGAGTGTGGACAGAGAAAGAGTGAAAAGATTAAAAGAGTAGCCCATGCAGGATCTGAACTGTTTCTGTGTGTGTGTGTGTGTGTGTGTGTGTGTGTGTGTGTGTGTGTGTGTGTGTGTGTGTGTGTGTGTATTTTAAAAGAGTCCTACTGTCACAGCTACTGCCATTCATTTCCATCACATCCTGGCCAAAACCCCATTGCTGGTGTCTTATGTGGGCCAGTACTACTCCATCACAGAGCTACTCCATCACATCACTATCCTGTCTACACACTCTCCACATCACTATCCTGTCTACACACTCTCCACATCACTATCCTGTCTACACACTCTCCACATCACTATCCTGTCTACACACTCTCCACATCTACACACTCCCACATCACTATCCTGTCTACACACTCTCCCCATCACTATCCTGTCTACACACTCTCCACATCACTATCCTGTCTACACACTCTCCACATCACTATCCTGTCTACACACTCTCCACATCACTATCCTGTCTACACACTCTCCACATCACTATCCTGTCTACACACTCTCCACATCACTATCCTGTCTACACACTCTCCACATCACTATCCTGTCTACACACTCTCCACATCACTATCCTGCTACTCTCACATCACATCACTATCCTGTCTACACACTCTCCACATCACTATCCTGTCTACACACTCTCCACATCACTATCCTGTCTACACACTCTCCACATCACTATCATGTGCATCTGTGTGATGTGTGAACAAACTACCCTGAATCAGAACATCCTCTTAGTCCACAGCCTGATCTATGTTAAGTACACAGTGCAATATATTTCGCTTTCTCAAGTGAGTGTGTGTGTGTGAGTGTCACTCCTTAAGTAAGCATGTGTGCCTGTGTGTGCTTCAGAATGTAAATATGGTAGGCATGTTACATAAGTTTTCCCTTAGAGCTCATTTCTGCAACAAAAATAACAACAACAACAACAATAATAATAATAATAATAATAATAATAATAACATATAATAATATATTACTCTCAATATTGTCTCAATTCAATGGGACAATTCTCAATATTCTATTTGAATAAATCTGCTTACTGCTTATGTGTGCATCTAAGATTGCTGTTATTCACTGCTGCTCCTGCATAATGAAATATGAAATGGGCACAAGGCCACCGACACAAAAGTGCTCATGCCCCAAAAAATAAGCCGTCCATCCGCAGCCATGAACTGCTCTGCTCAGCGCACCCATGCAAGCGTAAAAGAGTGGACTAATTGCATCGCTGCACTAGAGAGAGAGAGAGAGAGAGAGAGAGAGAGAGAGAAAGAGAAAGGGGGGGGGGGGGGGGGTAAAGTGGGGAAAAAATGAAATGACGTGACATTTCCCTAAAGCTAAAAGTCACAGCTAAAGCATGGAACAAGGCTAAAAGGGCAACAATGCAAAACACACAGACACGCATACTCGCAATGACAGATGCACAGAAACACACAAGCACACACACATACACAGATGCAGTCGGACACATACACACACCACAGTCACGGGAGACAATGAGTCTCGGTTATGGCTAAAGAGGCATTAGCAGAATGACACAGAAATGCAGAGACAGACAGACAACGGGCCGAGAGGAGAGGAAGGGTATGAAGAAGAATGAAAGATGAAAGAGAGAAGAAAAGATAGCTGGAAAGATACCATAAGCAGTACAGTGAGGCTTCACGGATGGAGATGCACAGTCAGCCTTACAGAGATGAGGATGGAGGAATAGAGAGGAGGATGATTAAGACGAATTGTAAACAAAAGACAGAGTAGAAGAACAGGAGGTGGAGTGATGCCTCCAAGGCACTGATGACAGGGCTTTGCTGTTTTTGTCACTGCTGTTACTTCTACTGGAGCAACTTTTTGGGCAACAGAGTCATGAATATAGCAAGTTATTCCATTTGGCAAGACACACACACACACACACACACACACACACACACACACACACACACACACGCATGCAGAAGAGGGCACAGTAGGCTTAGGATGTGTTCCTCTCATGCCCCTTGAGTCACACCTCTCACGTGATACCACTCGCTCTGACATCATGCCTCTCCACACACACACACACACACACACACACACACACACAGAGTACAGGGAGTAGGATCAAGATGGGCTCCTTTCATCCCTCTCACATCAGGGCTTTTTGTTCTCATGTCAAGCCTCTCCCTTGCACACACACACACACACACACACACACACACACACAAACACACACACAAACACACACTCCTCTCTCCTCCATATTCAGTTGCTGATGAGAACCGTGACTTATTGGAGGAGAACATCCCAATTACTCAGTGTTCACATGTCAGGTTTCACTACTAGATCTATTAAGGTGAAGTGAGGCTTAATGTTACGTAATTCTTTCCTAAATTACAAGTGACTGGTAGATGCTTTCATCCCAAGCGACACAAGTTCAGTAGGTTCAAGATTGACTGTGCTCAGCCGTGCACGCAATCATATTTCCTGTAATATTTCCATAATGGTAATTTAATGCCTGAGGTTCATCTTTTTTTTTTAAAAAAAGTACTTGAAGATATTTCTCACCCAGCCCTTCCTTCCTCATACCCACTGTCAGCATTAAATTATCAAAGCATCTCCGATTTCAAAAGAGCCCCATCTGCACCATCTCCCCAACCTCGCAATCCAACCCCAAAATGGAGAGAGAAATGGGGACTTGACGCCACATCAGAGAGCAGGCTTCTTCAGAGAGGTCCTATTGGGATAGGGGGGTGGGGAGGTGGGGTGATGAGAGCCCCCAGGCCTGTGCTACCCTTTCAGTCAGTGTGGAGGAAGGAACGCAGAGGACATGCTTGGACAAGGGGCTGGCTGGGGGTAGTGGATGGGAAGGGGGGTGGGTTGGTTTGGGTCATAGACTGGACCATTCACCCTCAAATGGCACTATTACCCCATCACACCCCAGTTTCCATAAGGCCAAATGCCTATGCTCGGTCAGTTACAGCTGAATCAGCTGTGGCCAGAAGATGCCTGGGTCATAACAGACCCTTACCATCCCAATTATACATCATGGCCAGGTGAGACCCAGATCAGACCCCCCTCATCTCATCAGAGGGTGAATTGACTTGAATTATGTATATGTATGTACTGTATGTATGCATGTATGCATGAATGTATGCATGTACTGTATGTACATACGTACATAGGTAAATAGGTGGAGGCATAGGTAGGTAGCTAGATAAGTAAGTCGTCCCTTGATGACAGAGTAGGTTAAAGACACTTCCTGTCATTGTGACAACCTATGGACCCTTAGAGTAACAGAGCTGGCTGAAAACACGTCACAGACCCAAGGAGTGGATTTGGGCCAAACAGCCTTCATTCCATCCAATTCTATCCCAGTGCTGAAGCAAATGCACTATTAACCTCACGCTTTTCCTACCATTCAGCTGCCATCCATAATCAAGAGGCAGACGGGTGCTGGCGCTGGTACTCAGGACATTAGTTAAATGAGATGGAGTTCAGTAAGGTGATTGCTGCAGAGAAGCTAATCAGGGCACTTAAATGAATGTGTGTGTGTGTGTGTGTGTGTGTGTGTGTGTGTGTGTGTGTGTGTGTGTGTGTGTGTGTGTGTGTGTGAGTCTTTAATATTGATGAGCGCAGCTAATTCATCAATGACATGAAATTGTGTGTGTGTAAGAGAAAGAGAGTATGTTTGTGTGTGTGTTAACTTCCCTCTCTGTGTATGACAAAATGTCTGTCTGATAGGCATGTCAAATTTCTTGGAAAAATGGCATGCAAATGAAAGTGCTTTAAAAGGACTGCATTCAAATTCATCCAAATCTCATTATGCTCAAAAATTCCACCTCATCCGTTGTGTGCACAAACTGCAAACCTCCAGCATACACTTTTTTAGCCATGGAAAAGACAGGCTGCAATCAAAAATTGTGCAGAAGGCCGCAATCAGGATATACAACAGCATTATTATGCAAATTGTAGCTGTCAACAAATTGACTGAGAGGTTTTGGAGGCTTTTGGTAGCACTTATGTGTAATTTCTTAATTAATGAGGAGAAGGTGGTGATTGCCAGAAAAGTAAACTCCCTTGCCAAATGGTGATTAGAACTTCGAGCCAGCATAACTTTATCATACTGTGTGTGTGTGTATGTGTGTCTCTCTGTGCGTGCATGTGCGTGCGTGTGACTAAGTCTTACTATAAAAAGAAACAGAATTGGCAGATTTTACTGTAAACAACCACAATTAATTCCCCTAAATAGGAAATGCCTTGAAAACTAGGAGGCCTGAGTGTTAAATGTTTCAGGACTAAGGAGTAAGACCAAACATAGCCCCGTCAGTTTCTTAAAAGACTGCTGTAAAGTGTGTGAGTGAGTGAGTGTGAGTGTGTGTGTGTGTGTGTGATGTAGAGTTTGGTTATTGATTGTATTTTATTCTATACCGGTACCAAATAGATACTTAAAATGGTGCCGGTGCCCAAACAGTACTTAAATCAGTACCCAAAGAAATGATTGTGAGATTATTGTATTGAGCTGTATATTCACTGTCTTACCAAAATCTGCAACTGCATTGTTTTTAGCAGCTGTGATATCTGAAATAGCATTTGTACTAAATGGCTTGCCACAGAGGTGCACCAGGCCTGTTTGTGTGCTGCATCCTTTCCACATGTGCAGAATGTTTAATGTTTAACACAAGTGTATTTGCTTAAAACATACACACACACACACACAGATCACTTCCTATTGCTAACAATGACTCCAGCAGTACAGCCCTCATCTCTGTTTGTGTGTGTGTGTGTGTGTGTGTGTGTGTGTGTGTGTGTGTGTGTGTGTGTGTGTTGGGAGGGCACCTGACGCACATGATGCAAAGCTTCAATGACAAGTAAGGGTAATCATGAACACACAGTTGGAAGCATATGTGTCAATGCTGATCACTCTCCTAGTCAGTCTTCTTATCACTCAATGCTAACCGACAAAGTACAGGCACGTCCTCCACCCGTGACCACTTATCAGATGCTAACACTACTAGGATCTATGGCGCAATTTTTGAGGTATGCTTTTTTTCATATCATTATTCAAATTCAAGGTACAAGGTAATGTAAAGGTTCCCACGAGCCATAGGCTATAACAGTGCAGTATAACACCCTATTAAAATCATTGTCTGGCATTGCAAGGCATTAGCAAGTTAGCGAGAGGCTAGTAGTGTCAAAGACTTTGCGCTAACTAGCTTGCAAGTTTCAGATCAAAACTCTATTGTGTTGTATTTCAGTGCGCTAACATTGTGGCTAATGCTAATATAGTATCCTAATGCTAATGCTGCAGTTATTTGCAGCATTTGCATCAGTCACCAAAGGCAAACCTTTGTCAAATTAAGATGTGCCTCATTAATACAACAGACAAAAATAATGGAAGATAATCAGGTCACAGCTTAATACAGACAAATTGACAGGCTTGAGGTCATTATTAACCAAACACAGTTCAACTCTGACATCTGAATTCCTCTTTCTATCTCTCTCTCGGACTCTTTTTCACCAAGGCATTATTTGACTCTCTGTCTCTCTCTTTCCCCTGTCTCTCCCCCCATAACAGTGCCTCTAGGTCAATGAGTGTGTGCATAACAGGGTGTGTGTGTGTGTGTGTGTGTGTGTGTGTGTGTGTGTGTGTGTGTGTGCCCGCACCAGAGGGATGTCAC
>JAIFZK010000014.1:15650000-15707500 GCA_027481765.1 Tenualosa thibaudeaui
ACACTCGCACACACACATACACACGCATACACAAACATGTCAACGTAATGTGCTTGAAGCTGATGAGTCTGCATTTAGTTCAAACGATGAACTTCTGCAAGTTCACCAAAACCCATGCCAAGCTAATGCAAAGTCAAATAACCATAGTTAACCTAATTCACACACCCATACACAACCACAAATATCCATCTACACACACACACACACACAACAACAGTGGGGATAAAACACATAATCTCTAGCTCCCACTGATGCTTTACATTCCTCTGTCCATTTAAATGTGACCACTGAAAAACTGGCCTGCTTGCTGGAGAAGCAAAATGGTCAGACATTCCTGGGTCGAGTGTTTATTACAAACAGAGTCTCGCAAGAGTTTCCTCCAAACCAGCATGAAAAGTCTGTTCTGAGCAGCAACATACTAACTGACTAGTAGTCAATCATCAATTACAAATGGCTGTGATAAAATGCATGGTTGGATTGGGATGGGACCAGCCCCATGGCTAACAAGACCAGTGACACTAACCAAACAATGCATGGTATGTGGTCATGTGTATGAGGCATTGCTGTAATCTCCTTAAGGACCTCTTTTTAAGAGTCAATGACACAATACATTCCTGTCAGATCTCCTAACACGTGAATGTGTGTGTGTGTGTGTGTGTGTGTGTGTGTGTGTACAGCTACAGTAAACATTTGGAACAAGTGACTTAAGCATTAAATAAGCATTTTAGAATCTAATGAAGCCATAAAGATTTACTTACCTATGAGTGATGGCTCTGAGGGCTGACACAGGCAGGCATGACCCTCAGATCACACACTCACACACTGTTAGACACACACATACGCACGCACGCACACACACACTTTGGAGTAAAAAGCCAGAGTCGCAGAAGGCGCCGGTGTGCACACGTGTGTGTAAAACCAGATGAGCGCTCCGTATGTGATGAGCAAAAAGAACGCAACGGAAAGAGAGAAGGGAAAAAAGTCCCAGACGATGCACTGTTCTCTCCTCCCTGCACACACCACACTCGCATGCATACAGAAAGAGAGAAAGAGAGAGGGAGAGTCAGAGAGAAAGAGAGAGGGAGAGTCAGAGATAGAGAGAGAGGGAGAAAGAGAGGCGGGAGGAGAGAGAGATTGAGTGTTTGTGACATAGCAGGGTTAGTCCCGCCTACATTCTGTCCACCCTCCTATACTCGCTCTCTTTCCCTCTTCCCTCCCTCCCTCCCAATCCCTAGTCTGGTTTAATCCCTCTCTCTCTCTCTCACTCTTCCCCTCCTCCCCCTGTCCTGACCCTGGAGGGCAGTAAATACCCTTGGCTGCTGTCTGTCGGGATCAGTGGTCCCAGCAGTGGACTCACCAGAGGGATGACAGGGAGAGCTGGGCAACAGAAGGGGACATCTCAGGTGCTTAGTCCTACCCACGTCCTCACCCAGGAGGTAGAACCAGCCCGATGGCACCTACAGGACACACACACACACACACGAAAACACACAGACAAAACCAAGGACTTACAACCACTTACTGAAATGCACAATCAAGTTGTCCCATACAAACACACATACACAGACAAACAAAGGACGTACACCCACGTACAGACACACACAATCATGCTCACACACACACACACACACACATACATACATACACAGGTACAGGTTAGTCAGGCAAGCATAATCACACACACACATAAACATAAACACAAAACTTGTGATACAAGTGTGATGGTCAAGTGTGCTCTGTAGGTGTGTGTCAGAGTCAAAGAGGATGAGAGTGACTTCCATAGAGTGTTGGATAGAGAGAGAGAGAGAGACAGAAAAGGGACAGAGAGGCAGAGCTGAAGAATAGTGAGAGACAGAGAGAGAAGGAATACAAGAGGAGGAATCGATTTTTATCTTTTCATATGGGGAGGTACCTGATGAGACTTGTTTCATTAACAAGTTTCCTTTTTAAACCACTGTATTTCCTGTAATCACAAAACCACACACAAGCAAATTCCACTCTCTCTTTCTCTCTCTCTCTCTCACACACACACACACACACACATAGACACTCACCTCATGCAAACTGACATGACAATTACACCCTGACATTCTTCACAGCACATACACAAGCTGACACCCCCCTCCCCCTGCATACACAGCTCTCTTACTCTCTTGAGCAGCTGATGCCATGACTTAGCCTGATGGTCCAGATGGCTGTGCATTATATAAAGCCATGAAAGTACAGACACACTGCTGCCTCACACACACACACACACACACACACACACACACACACACACACACACATCACACTCATTGCTTCTTTGTTTCTATGTGGATATATCCCATTTGTGTGCTAACAAATACATGAGTGAGCTAGTAACAGAGAAGTGTGTGTGTGTGTGTGTGTGTGTGTGTGTGTGTGCGCCTCTCTACAGTAAGCCTACAGTCTGAGCTCTTGTGTGTGCTGTGTGCTGTGTGCTGTGACAATAATCACCAGTAAAAGCATCTTAACTGGAGGAACAGATTTCAGGGAGGACTGACTGTGTCTCAGCGTGTGTGTGTGTTTGTGTGTGTGTGTGTTTGTGTGTGTAAACAACAGTTCAGGACATCACAAAGGAAGAGGTGGGAACCCAGGGAGGAGGAAGGATGAGGGGAGACAACAGAATGACCCAGAGACAGAGTGATAAAAACAGACAGAGAGATGGAGGCAGAGAGGTGGAAACAGAGAGAGAGAGAGAGAGATGGGGAGTTAGATGAAAGAAATTGGGAAATAGAATGAGGGAGAGAGAAATATTGGGGAAAAACGGACTGATGTTTTTGCCAAAAACACAACAATGTAAAGAATATCATTAAGGTTGCAGCTGACTAGTATTTAGCAGTTCAGCTTTTATCTGGCAAATGGGGTAAGCAATGCTCAGTCCAAAGCAATATACTGCTAGCCTAGAAATCTAGACGTACCCTAGCGATAGCAAATAGTTTTGCTCAGCCGGTACGTCAAGCCACGAGCCATAGGGCCTGAGTAGGTCCAAGGTTTGGTCAGACTAATCACATCACTCTGTCCTTATAGAGAATCGCCCAGACATACCCTAGCTATACCTTGTCAGCCCCTCAGTGTGCAGAAGCAGTTTGAAAGACAACTGCTCATTCTGCCCCTTAGATTGAGCCCAGTCTATCGGTCATGGCCAGACTATACATTTTGATGTTATAGTCTGGCTTCTCAGGCTAATATACTGTACGTTTGAACAAAAGACCATGAAAGACACAAGAGTCTACTTTGACAAGGCAGCTATGGCCTACTGATTAGGGCTTCAGACTTGTAACTGAAGGGTTGCCATGGCTGAAGTGCCCTTGAGCAAGGCACCTAACCCCTCACTGTTCCCTGGACACTGCTATAGCAGGCAGCCAACTGCTCTGGGTTAGTGTGTACTTCACTTCGCTGTGTCACTAATTCACTGTTAGGTTAAATACATAGACCAAAAGAGTGTAGAGCTCACCTGTTCCCTCAGTGCTCTCAGTAAAACAACACACATATTAACAAGGAGATATTTTCATCATATTAACAAGGAGATATTTTTAGTGTTAGTGTTTACAAATCACTTAGTCCCGCTTACCCCACGTTTAAGGTTATAGATGACTGGTATTTAGAAGGCACTTTCATTTTAAATGGCACAGACTCGCAGCAGGATTCAGGAATCAATTGTCAATTTGATTGTCAGGTGGTGACATTACCATTGCTCTATCAATAAGACATAACAAGGCACTCACTGACAGAAAGAGAGAGAGAGAAAAAGAGGGAAGAGTTGGATAGATGGAAAGACAGAGAGAGTGGGTGTTACAGAGATCACAGGATTCAAAGAAAAGCATTTGGTGGGGGCTGAGGGATGAGAGGAGGAGATTGGGGGGAATAAAGTGGGGATACCCCCCTGATTCAAAGCCTAAAGCCCTTCATTAGTAAATTAAACCAATTAAATATTCATTCCCTTTAATGCGAGAGGAAACCCAGGCTAATCCCTACTCAATAAAACCTCCCCAATCGCTCTAATTAAAGAATCCCTGCAGACGCCTGGCCTTCTGCAGAAGGACCTACAGGAAAAGCTCACACACAGACACACACCTGCACACACACACACACACACACACACACACACACACACACACACACACACACACTATTGGTCTTCTCCAGAGGGACACTTGTCTCACTCAAACTCATACTAGGCCGACGTCCCATTCATAGCATTCAAGTTAAAAACAGCCAATGGAGTATACCAGAACACCAGTGACAAAGGACAGATTCCAGATCAAGATTCTACAGATGAAGACACGATGAGATGACTTATGGGTAACTTATGGGCATCTTTAATCATCTCAGGGATTTTTTTTCTATTATTATTATAGTTCTTCTTAACTCTGGACGCATCAGTCAGACAAACAAACACACATACACACACACACATGCTGATCTTCTCCAGAGACCCCTCCTTCACATCCCTCATAGTAGGCCAGCATCCCATTCATGGCATTCAAGCTAAAAACAGCCAATAGAATATACCAGAACACCAGCAACAAATGGTGGATGGCATCAGAAATAAGATGTGGGAACTGCATCTTTCTGAAGGTCTTTTTTACTGCATGGTTCTGCTCTGGTTTGAATGATGTACACCAATGGCCTTTGGCACATCGCCATCTATGGCGCTGCAAGCAGAAACACAGTGTATGCATGTATTTGTGCATGTGCATGCACCTGTGGGTGTGTATATTTCCTGCTGTGTAGATATGCCAAAGCATTGAGGCCAGTCGTCTGTGTGATGCTGTGTGATAAAAATAGAGGTGGGTAAACTATCAAATATGTGATATTTGGAGGGGACGTGACGCACTAAGCTAGACCCCTTGTGAACCTGTGGAGCCTATAGGCTATTACCCAATGTCTACAACGCGAACCAAAACACTGGGGAATTAACCTAAAAACGTCAAGTTTGACAGAAGGAGGCGTGCTGTGTCAATGCAGCAGAAATCGCCTTCAATCTATTTAACTTTTATCCCAGACTGATTAACATAGTGACCATGATCCATATTCTGCGTGATCTGTTGCGTCTTGCTGGCTCCCGCAAGAGGGTGATTAGTCACACAGACATAAATGCTAATAATGACGCACAGTATAAATAAAGCCCAACTTGCAGATTCACAGCACGAAACTGACATTGTAAAACAACATTAAATTCAACATTTAGATCTGCATAAAAGCACTAGGCTTTAGGTACATAAATGCTAGTTAGAGGTGGGTCAATTATCTTTACAGGTGCATAAACGCTATTTCTGAAATTTAGGAGGCGCGTAAACAGCATTTTTGTGTGTTTATGCACCACTGCATCCCTGGATGAGCAGTGAAATAAGCATTTTTCTCAGGTAAAATCTGACAAAAATGAATCTGATCAAAGCTCCCAGCATGATGGAAGTAAAATGAAGGTTTGTCAGGTCATGTACGACTCAAACACCTTCAACCTAAGATCCATTCCCCAAGCAGAGCAAAGCACAGTAACACAAAGCTAATCTAACATGAACATGACAGCTTTAATTTAATGATAACTCAAAAACACCACAGAGCTCAGTGTCAGGGTTCTCCCTCTCCCTCTTAGACGGTGTCTACTCCTGAGCTATATAACGGAGGCACATGTGCACCAATCTTCCTCTCTCACCTTTGAGACTACTGACTGCATGGACCCCTCTTTGCAACTTCGCTGCTTGAGATTACAAGAACTCCAGTGTTCATTAGGCTTTGGCCTTTGAGTGAGCCGTTTAAGTGAACTATTTATTGCATACTACTTGAATTATTAGATTGACTCATCTTGAAAATTGATTCACTGACTTGTGTTCTTTCTTACAGATTTTATTAAAGCTCACGCCGCTATATTGCAACCATCTCTAAGAGATGCCCACGAGGGAAATTTATTCCGCTGGCAGATGCTCATGACCAGTGTGTCATATGCTTGCACAATCCACCCTTTGCCTGCATTGCTAGCCACACATGACTTGCCGGGGTCATCTCCATGGGTCCGGTTCTGAGGCAAATGGCCCAGCTGACAGATGCGTTGCTACTGGGCTGGGGGCCATGTGTGCCCGAGAGTCAATGAAGGGACTGTAAGCGAAATTCCAAGCCCACCTGCACATCAATGCAAATCAGATTGGACAATACAGCTACAGTGGCTTACATAAACTGCCATGATGGCCTCCGGTCAGTCCAGATGTGCCACCTGGCACGCTAAATTCTCACACTGGCTCAATTCTCTCGATCTGAGATCTCTCAATCTCTCAGTCTAAAATACACAGACTGGAGAACCCACCCACGGGTAGGGACGCTCATTCTCTACATTTGGCAAGTATATTTGGCAGCCCTATCAGCTTGTCATGTTGGCTGGAACAGCATAACTCCAGCTACACACCCCCTGGCTGTCAAAGTTACGAGATGTCTACGCCCACCTCATTCTGTCAGTCCCTGTCCAGTATGCCATTCGAGCCCCTTTTCAGATATTGATCTGAAGCTGTTATCTCTCACTTGTGTTGCCATTGGCATCAGTTAGGCATGTAGGGGATCTCACTTCTTCATTGGTCAACCCAGCATGCATGCCTTCATGTTCACAGCTGGGGATACCAGGGTCATTTTACATCCTAACCCTTTCTACGTGCCCAAAGTCCTGCCGGCCTCATTCAGATCTCAAGTCATCAGTCTGCCAGCTCTAGACCTTCCCATCTTACAATCAGAACAGGAGCTAAAGTCGATCTATCCTGTCCGAGGATTGCGTGCATATACAGGACGCACCCTCTCATTACGAAAGACGGAGCAGCTCTTTGTATTCGGTGCCCAAGCTCGTGAGAGAGCTTTGTCAAAAAAGCTTCTGGTGTACTGGCTAGTCGAGGCTATATGCTTGGCATGCAAAGCGTCTGGGACACAGCCTTTGGAGGGCTTGAGAGCCCATTCAACTAGGAGCGTAGCTGCGTCATGGGCCATATGGAAAGGTGTGTCTGTTCAGGACGTGTGTCAATCAGCAAGTGTGTATGTTCATTACCTAAAGCTCTCTACAACTACACTGGGCCACACAGTAACATGTTTGTCTTTCCTGTCTGGTTAGTTCTACCAAGAAGATAGCCAGCTCCATGTAAAGTCTACAGGTACTCTGAGCTTAAAGGTGCTAAGTGTTCTTTGTTGTTATAGAAAACATTAACAATGACCTACAAATACTGAGAGAATGTGACAAAATAGCAGTTTTGACATAATGTCAGATACACCTGTGCTGTATGCCCCAGGTATCCAGTACAGACAAACCAGCTAGCGTGGATACATACTGTACCTAGAAACTGTACCACGTGTAGATGCCATAATAGAAACAATGCATGTCAGCTGTGTGGACCTGCTCTAAAGACAATTTAAAGCCTATATCCTACTCCACACAGGTCACTGGTTTGACAATTTGACAATTTATAAATGCACGATGGGATAAGAAGCACATTGTCAAGCGGTTGACTCTGGCTCATCAAAACTTTTGATTGTGTGTGTGACTGCGTGTTGGCGTGTTAAGTGTGTGTGAGAGACTGCTGTCTGCTCTCGTCTTCAGTCTGGCACTGATGTTCGGGCAGATGGTGAATGCTTCATGAATAACAAGAGGCTTACAGACACACACACACATACACACACACACACTTTCAAAAGAGACCTTTTTTGAGAGCCTGTTATGACTTTGAATTTGAGAATATTTGAGAAAATAGGAGGCATAAGTGTGGCTGTGAATCTGTGTGTTGTGTGTGTGTGTGTGTGTGGGCCTGTGGGTGACACGTCTCTCACCTTATCAGGGTTGCAGAGTGAACGCACCCCAAAGCTCATGCAGCCCAGCAGCTTCCTGTGGAGACAGACAACAGAAGCACACCATAGGGCAGCATGGGTAATGTAGTCACGACAGTGACCTCGCTAACCTCACCTGCAGGTGTGGTCACAGTTCAAACACATTTGGCGCTCCGCCTGAATCAAAATGCCATCACCCCATGTACCGGACCTTTCCATACAGGCAGGTGGTCTGTGATATAACACATACTGCTGTTAATGTGAGTGTCTCTCTCACACACACGCACACACACCTATGCACACAAACACACACACTCACTGATACAGGCCCAGAGACACAAACACACAGGCACACACACATACACACTCACACCAGTACACACTTCCGTTCACAGATACTCCACACCCATTGAAAGGAATAACAGGAAATTCTGCACGAATAGCTCAGTAGGTGCTGTCCCCATCCCCCACCAGAACCACCACCATCATCCCTCACCCTTAATCCAATATGTGTGTGTGTGTGTGTGTGTGTGTGTTAGTGAGTATGTGTCTATCCCAAATAGGGGTTGCTGTTTTAACATTCATATTTTTCTTCCGGTAGTTTCTGACGTGTTTTTCAGAATAGGTTAGAACGGAGAGAGCAGAGGACTCAGTTTAGCCAGCTTACACACCCTCTGCTGCTTGAGATATAAGTTATTTAAGAGCAGCAGTGCTCTGATGCAATATCTGCAGGCAAGAGAGGGAAAGCGCAAACACGCCGCTCGAAAGATGACACTGCGAACTCACCACAGGGTTTCTCCGGCGATGTAAACCTTTTGGATGAGAATTCAACCAAGCATACACACACACACATACACACACACAGAGTGGATACCCAAGAGGTCCTACACACTGATGTACTGAAGAGCAGTCCTCTTCTAGTTGTGTGTACATAATCTCTCTCAAGAATAACCTAACAAATATTCCCACCTAGGTGACAATAACAAATGCATACACACACACACACACACACACACACACACACACACACACACACACACACACACACACACACACACACACACACACACACATACACACCACACACACACACACACAGATACACACACACAACACACACAGACTTGAATGAGTCTGACGGTGTCCTGAAATGGCTGTCTACAACTAGAACTCTGGTGAAGCAGAGTCTCAATGCACCTTAATGAGTTTCCGTTTCCATTTTCTCTCTCTCTCCTCCTCCTCCTCCTTTCCTCCACACCCCTCTCCTCTACTGAAAAACATCCCCCATCTCCCCCATCCCTGCCTCTATGCTTTCAAAAATCCAATCAGCTACGACCAACTCCCAAACAAAAACCTAAGGCTCCACCATGAGACACCAGGGTCCTCCCTTCAGACCAGGAGATGACTTTGAAGCCTCTCTCTCCTTTCTTCCAATCTCTCCAGGCCTTGATTCTTTTACTAAGGGCTGCAGTTGACAATGTAGATCTCCACATTAGCATGTCTGAACACAGGCAATAAAAGGAGATGAGGCTGACTGAGGGTGTGTATGCCGGCACTGGTCTTTTAATAGCCTGGAGATTGAACTTTGAAAGCCCATTAAAAGTCTAAAGATTTTTTTGCTGTGTCGAGTTTGTTAAGTTTCTCATGGATGCTTGAAAGAGAAGGTGCATGCTTCTCTATCTGTTATGATATAAAATTAATTTGGCAAGATGTCCCGTTTTATAGTCTGACCTCATTTTACATAAAACAAGAAGGCGGGAATATTTCCTGGCATTTGAAACACATATAAAGGCCATCACGTCTCTTCCACTACAGCTGACAGACAGGCTTGCGGGGCAGTCTACAAAACAAGGAGAGAGAATCGTGCTGAACAGCTTGGCCCACATCAGGCCCAGTATCGGCTGACATCCGGCACAGAGGCAGGTCATACAGGATCTCATTTATTTTCACTCCATGTAGTCCTGTGAGCTTTCAGCAGTACTACAGCAGAGTAGCGAAAGGAATCCTTTATCCTCAAGTACCATATCATGACAGTCAACACTGAAAACTAACAGTGCAGAGAGGAGAGACAAACACTCAAGATCACTTTACAGCAAAATTATTCTATAAACTGAAAAAAGACACTTGACAGTAAAAAATATACAGAATTTCTCACAGTGCCCACAAGTGATTAAAGAGAAACTGAAACCACTGAAATAACTGTGTGTGTGTGTGTGTGTGTGTGTGTGTGTGTGTGTGTGTGTGTGTGTGTGTGTGTGTGTGTGTGTGTGTGAGACATCATGAACACAAGGTTGAGTGACTCTCCAAACTCCCAGACTGCATTGCTCTACATCTCTATTCTCTATTCTCAAAAAACCTAAATCTGGCATGCTAACATACACAAACACACTCACCCACTAATGCCCTGGGCGCTCTCTCTCTCTCTCTCTCTCGCACACACACACACACACACACACATATTCTCAGTGATGCCCTAGGTACTCCAATCTGCCACTCGCTTCTGCTCTCCAAACCATGAATGCTTCCTCTCAAAATGAAAAAGTTTAAAAATAAAAAAGACAATTAGTAATACATGTAAACATTTGAGGGTTGTGATAAGAATACACACAGCACCTCCTTGTGAGTTTATTTTTAGTGTGTGACTATGTGTGTGTGTGTGTATGTGTGTGTGTGGCCTGAAAGTATTTTCTGTCTTTGAGACTGAGAGGGGATTCAAACATTCAAACAGGAAATGTAAGACAAAGCCCATCATTTAGACATGAAGTGTGAGAGCTTGAGAGACTTGAGGCCCTGCCTGTGACGTCCTACAGCCTCTTTCATCAAGAACCCATAACCACGAGTGACAAAACATGAAGCATTACTTGGTCTATCTGACACAACTTTGTATACCTCAGAAAATAATTTGACCTTGACCTTATGAAGTAATGAAGCATGTCTATTATTCAATGTGAAATCATATTGGTATTTCATATATGATCCCCCCCATGTCACCTTGAATTTGATCGTGTAACCTTCAGTTAAGTAGCCTAGCAGCCCGGAAGTTGTAGGTTCGATTCTCAGCTGCCCTTGATCAAGTGATGAACATAAGTCGTTCTGGACAAAAGCGGCAGTTAAATGCATAAATAGTCATAATAATATACTAGGTTTGAAAAAGATCCTTCAGTGTCCTCAGTGCAAACACATGCAGTTACACATGGATGCCTAGACAGACAACCAGAGGGCTGTGTGCTTTATGCTCACAGTGGGTCTCACAGTGTGTCCCAAAACATCTTAGAAGCAACTGTGATTATGATTAATGCATGCTGTGATACCGTGGAGTTTGGGGATTGCTGTTCCACACAGAAACCAGAAGTCTTTTGTGCCGTTCCTCATCGCCAATGGCACTACAACAGAGCCAGACAGAGAGAGAGACAGAGAGAGAGAGTAAGGGAGAGAGTGAGAAAAATGGGACAGGAGGAAGAGAAAACTGAGATGTTAGGATGGCAGGTGTGTTCAGGTAAATCATTATGACCTGATAAACACACACACGCTCACACACACACACACACACACACACACATACATGCACACACACACACACAGGTGGAAAACTGCCATGGACATACTCTTAATCATGCCAGTGGCTGTGAAAACAGAATGACTCAAGCGAAGAGGAGGAATAGGGTTGTTAGTGCATTAGATTACTGGACCGTGTCAGAAAAAGAGAGAGAGAAAGATAGAGAGATGTAGAGAGAGAGAGAAAGAAGGAGAGGGAGGGGCAATGCAAGGACTGGTGACAATAAGAGAAGGTGAGAGGAGGTGAAGGGTGGGGAGCATAAGAGTGATATGGGCCCTGGCTTTGAGGTTGTGTCTGTGCTCTGGCATATCCTCTCCCACACTGATCAATCTGACAAACTGGCTAGACAGATACTTCAGCACACCTCCATAATTGGACAGAGGAAGGAAGGAACAGACCTCTTCACAATAGTCAGGAGATTTCATCAGAGCATCCCAGACATGGGCCAAAGAAATGGGTGGCCTCATACAACATCAGGGGAGTGGGATCAGACCAATGGCAGCGGGATAGTTGACTGACAAAGTAGTATCAAACCTTGATTCTCCAAACAACTGATTCAGGATCTGCATCTAAGCAATAACTACTAAGGCAGCCTGATCTGATAATCTGACAACTACAGTAGACCTTCACAGGTGAAAGGAACCACTGGTGTTATCATTCAGACTCAAAGTGAGTTGTTGACAGAATCATTATTTGGGGAATGCCATACAGAGTAGCTTTTTTGTTTACTTAGGGATAATATCCGGTCTGCTCCAGAATGGAAGATTAAGAAAATGGTCAAGGAATATAAAAGTTTTCTTACAAACAGACAGACAGACAGAGAGATAAACAGATGTTTAGACAGATAGATAGATAGATAGATAGATAGATTGATTGATTGATTGATTGATTGATTGATTGATTGATTGATAGGCTATTTACAGATTTATACTTTTATTCTGTAGTCAAACATTTATTCATGAATTTCAGAGGCTTACAAGGCAAAGGTCTCCTGGTAGATGGGGTTTCTGCAGTCTGGCACTGTCTTTGTCTTTTGTAGTGTTCTTGTGTCTCTGTTTGGCACCAGACCCACCTAACAACGCACACCCAGGAGAAACTCTTTTAGAACTAGAAAGCACAGATACAGATTGCTCTATACAGGTACACATGGCCTCTATTTCAACTATGACAGACTTCAAGTTCCTGCATAGCCAAATACAGACCAACTAGAAAACACCCAGACAGAGCTGATGTAGACACTCTGATTTAGCCACAGCAGGGTCTGATGCAGGGATGGTAGTATGATTGCGTGCATCTCTGCTCTCCCACCCATTCACAGAGGGGTAGAGATGAAGCCTAATCAGGATTAAAGCCTTACACACACACACACACACACACACACACACACACATACGAGGATAGTATTCTCCTCTCTGTCTGAATCTCTCCTCTCTTCTCTGCTCTTTATGTCTCTTACATCTTTCTGTTCTTTCTCTTTTCTCTCCTCACGTTCCTCCAGGCAGACCTCCAGTGTCCTCCTCAGACTTGCACTCGGACAACCCGAGAGCTTTGCATGCACAGAGTGGGTTTTAGCCAGACGTACCGGGGGGTGCACTTGGTTTTTGGCTGGGTTGGTCACAGTCATGAAACCCCCAAGCACCCCCACTAATTCTTTGGGGGGCTTTCCAACGCTACCAGGCCAAGTTCAGAGGTCTTAAGCAGAAATTTGGAACTGCGGTCAGAATGTTAATGAGCCAGTTTCATAGCAACAGCAACAACACATACAGCAGCTGGGGCAGATGGAACAGAACTCACCCTGACCTAGCCCTGATCTGGCCCCGATCTGGCTCTGCTCTGGCAGATATCCAGAAGAATGCGACATGAAGTGATTATTCATGACAAGACTCCACATGCCGTGAGCAGGGAAATTTCTGAAATTTAATTTCAGTCTTGATTGAAAAAGTTGATTGAAAAAAAAATTGTCTCTGCATCCCACGCCCAAAAATGACTTTAATTACCAGAAGATGCTAATCATTCCATCACAATGCACTGCAAGCTTTCACTTTCACAAATTAAAGTCGATTGGAAAAGATTTCCACCTAGCATTCACCCCCTCAAGCATAAAAGCCTTAGCCATGTCCCATTTCAATGGAGAGAATTTACACTCCATAGCACCCAGTGGGGGATGTACTTGGATGGATTAGTGAAGGTGTGTAAGGCTGTGAAGGTAAGAGATTACATTACCCGGACATAGGAGTTGCATGCATCACCCTTCTGGTCCACGTTGAGGCCCTCGGCCTCCATAACTGATAAGGCAAAAGGATGGAAAAAGAAAGGATGGTGAGACAATTCAGATTTGACGTCAGACTAAAACTAAATGAGTGACACAGAGGCCACATCAGAAGTGTGATCAACCAAAATCAGATTCACAAACATAAGTAAATATTCACAAATGCTGAACTGGCCCTAACATGGAGAGCTTCATCCACCCCAGAAAAGCTTGCAATCTGGAAGCATCAGATGGCATTCTTTCTCTGTCCAGCACAAGGTTCTCGGATTTAAATCTCCAGGGACTGATGCAATTTTAGACAAAAAAAAGAAAAAACACTGATGCAAGTTAGAAAAGAAACAAGGTAACTCAGCCATAAATACACAATTCTTTCAACAGTGAATGGAGGGATATGAAATCATTATAGGAAAAAAAAGATTGTAGATTGCAGAATGATTAGATCGAGTTTATACAGCCCTGCTCATTCCACAGGTGACAGATATTTTGTTTGTTTCTTTTGTTCTGATGTCTGAGCATTTAATATTTGTGATCCAGGAGTGAAGAATTAATAAGTAATTTGACTCCTGTAATAAAATATCCCTAACAGGGTAGCTCCATTTGGTTCTATAACACTAACATTCATCATCATGAAAATACATCAAATATATGGTATTATCTGTTGTATGGACATTGACAAAGTCCAATTATCAGCTGTCAGCTTAGCCTTCCAACATGTTTGACAATGAGAGTGTTGATTATTCCAAGTCACATATAAGGGATTATTTTGTTGAAGGGGCTTTTGGCTTTACTTAGAGAGGGGCATCAGGTACATGCCAGCAAACACAGGCTATTTATACTGGAATCAGCTGAGTTTCCAGTCACCACATGCTAGCTTCCCAATAATCTCTCTCTCTCTCTCTCTCACACACACACACACACACACACACACACACTGATGTTCCAGTAATAACACTAAAACAGCAGCTGACATTAAACCATGCCCAAGAAATGACCCCTGTACGCCTTGACTCAGTCGCAAATATCCCATTTATATGCGTTTAAAAACACTGGCCTGAATTTAACATCAGATTAGGTTGCCCTTGCTTACAGTAATTTCCTGAATATAAGATGCACTATATATAAACCTCAGGTCAGTGTTTCATGCAAGTTAAAAAAAAAACATGTATTGACCTCACCCTTGTATTAACCTCACCCATGAATTAACCTCAGTTTACATTACACATTACAAACACATTATAAATCTGACGGAATCACAATCAGATCAGATCAAGTAGAATGATGAAAAGAAATGCAGTCCTGTATATAGCCCTCACCTATGTATTAACCTCATAGATGAAGAAATTTTGCAAAATCAATGTATTAACCTTGGTTAATAATCAGAAAATTACGGTATTGGTTCTTAATGGGATTTTAGGAGAGTTAGTCACTTCTGAGGTTCCAAGCAACCAGCCATCACCCCAAAGCACCCCAGGCAAATGAATGGGCTTCTCTGGGCCCCTTCTCTGGGCCTCCAAGCAGCCACCAACCCATACTAAATTGTTATTCCTACTCTACTTTCCCCAGGGCACAGAGCAGTAGTTGGGTCAGACCATCACCAGAATTTAGGGGTGTCCATTGAGCTTACATTACAGAGCACTACCCTCCTACATTCTCCAGTGGTTGTGACAGACCCCTCTAAATTTATTTTGTTGTATTCTAAATTTATACAACACACACCCTCAACAAACTCTACCCAGCTGTTGAGGGTCCAAACCACAATAGATTTAGGGGTGTTCAGTGGTTAGGTGACAGCACCATGGGTTTAAGGATGTCCAAATTGGCTAAATATCAGGCATTTTCCACCCCTCCACCTCAGACAGTGGTTGGGTTATCCAAAAACCCAAGTTCTCTGACCTTGCTGTGGGCTCAGGCTGACACCAGGCCAAGGCTATCGTTACTCAATCCAGCAAGGTATGACCACTGGTTATGTTAAACTTACTGCATGACCACTGATTATGCTATACTTACTGTGAACAACAAGACGTCCATCTTCTGAGGAGATGGAGAGTTTCAGCTGCCCTATGGACACAACCAAAGGAAAGGCCAGTTATGACAGTGGGAAGTAACATACATACAGGATTTAAAGGATAAGTCCAGTTAATGCTAACTGAATGGGGTACAGAAACTCACTTTCAGTTTCATTTCTATGTGCTGCATTCAATTTGCCTTGATTGACAGTTTTCTATTTGGTCTAGGAGGTACCAAATGTGTGTGTGTGTGTGTGTGTGTGTGTGTGTGTGTGTGGCGTCAAAGTGGCCAGTCTATGGCCTGTGTTATTCTCAATTTGGACATGATCAGTGGAGCGCAGGCATGGCTGGCTGGCCCCCGACTAAAATGCCCTGCCACGCTCACAGAAACAAGAGACAGACAGAGAGGAAACAGGGCAATAGTGTGTGTGTGTGTGTGTATGTGAGTGTGTGTAAAAAAAAGGAAGAGAAAACAAAAAGATAGGGAGGTACACACTTTGCCTGATGCATCAGCTGCTTCCACAACGTTTCACTTCGTGCAAAGCATCTGAACCCCAGCAGTTGGCATGTGTTCACCTCCACGGTGGGCAGATGCTTTCTGTTTCAACCAATCGCTACTCTTTGGTCATAACATATATCACGCACTGGAACGCATTATTTAAAATCAACTCTGTCCCAGATCAGAGGCGGAGTGAACCAAAGCCTAAGCCTGACTCCCTGACTGGAGTGGTGGTGCGATGACAAACTGAGCAGAAGCACTAGGTGGCACTAGCCTAGTTAGCACATACTGTGACTGTGGAAAAAAATGAGGGATGAGAGAGAGAAGATAACCTCCACAAAGAGGTGTTGAGAGAGAGCGATGAAGAGAGATGAATAATGACCATGAGAGGGTCTCAGAGAGAGGGATGGTACACAAGAGGGAGAGAGAGAGAGATCGAGTGAGAGAGAGAGAGAGAGTAAAGGCCAGAGTGAAAGAGAGAGCAAGAGAGAGAGAGATTAAGGTACAAAGTGATAGAGAGTGATAGAGAAGGAGAGTGAAAGGGAAGAGAGAGAAAAAGAGAGAGAGTTTAAAGTATAGAGTCAAAGAGAGAGAGAATAAGGGACAAAGAAAAAGAGAGAGAGAGAAAGAAAGTTAATAGAGCATGGCAGATGAGAGCGGACTGTGGCGTAGGGTTGCTACACACCCCCAAGACTACTGTTACATTGAATGGCACTCGACTGGCATGCCAACACACACACACACACACACACACACACAAATTCACCCATGGCTGCACAAAAATACACACTTACAAACAAGCAATGTTGTGCTTGAGAGAGCTACACACTGATACACATACACAAACACTCACAAAAACATACAAAGAGATCTAAACACACACACATCGCTCACTCACCCACATACACACAAACAAAGTCTCACAAAGAGACTCAACAACTAAATGAGGACAATTCTACACACACATACACTCACTTAGGGTAGACAGAAATAAATAGACATGGGAGCTTATTGAACAAACAAGAACAAAACACTGTGTGTGTGTGTGTGTGTGTGTGAGAGAGAGAGAGAGAGAGAGAGAATGTGTGTGTCCGAGAGTAAGAGAGAGAGAGATTGAGAGTGTGTGTGTGAGAGAGAGAGAGACAGAGAGAGAGAATGTGTGTGTACGAGAGTAAGAGAGAGAGATTGAGTGTGTGTGTGTGTGTGTGTGTGTGTGTGTGAGTGGTATATATATTTGTGTATTGACCAAATATGCAGCTGTCCAAGGATGCACTGGAAGTATCCCTACCCTCTATGGGCAGCCAGAAAGTAAGCTCTATTAATACTCCTCTAGAAATCATTTTAATGAGGCAAATTCCACAGCTCTCAACTTAACATTTGCTTATGCATGTCTTTATTGGTCTCACATCCCTTCCCATTCTATGCCCTTTTCTGGATAAATACCACACTGGAACTTGCCCTGGATTAAGGATGGAGAGCTCTAGGAGAGGACTGTTTAATAAACACAATAAATAAACACATACATACATACTGCATATATAAATATATATAAAATGCAATGCAATACGATACAACACAAATACAAGGCTAATCCACGATAGTAAGAGTAAAAACAGAGCTTTGGTGATTATTATGGGATAGGCTGTATAGACATGAGTTGAACTACATGAATGTGAGTGTCTGCTGTCTTAGTGTTTGCACATTATGTAAACATCAGATCCTGGAAAAGGTCTTATGGTGGTTTTGATGAATCCTTTTATGGGAGAAACTGAAATACTGTTGGTTGTGTACATGTAAGGATATTAGTTTATTTGCACACAGAGGTATGCATAACAAGGATTCTCTGTTTATACTCTGAATAATGAAATGAATAATGAAATCAAAACCAGGATAAGCCTCACATCTGTGGTGCATGTTAACACAATCAGTAGTTTATTTGTATTGTCTAGGACATTGGTTGTCAAACTGAGGTACGAGCACCCATGGGAGTACTTGGATCAATTTGAGGGGGTACGCAAAATAAATCCGCAAATGGATTCATAGAAGGATAAAGTTTAGCTACAGACTGTGCATATAAAAAGTTACGTTAACACTTTATATTTTATATATTATAAAAGGCTCTAATGAGATTTTGAGAAATTTGAGCACTGGGCACAATGCACTACTGTATGTCTGATATAATCTAAGTGTGTGAGTTTGTGTGAATTCTTCTTTCTTTTATTTTAGTCTGTGTTTTCGTATTTGTATGTGTGTGTTTCCGCCTCTTTTCTTGCTGACTGTGTTTCTATCTTTTTTCAGTGTATGTGTGTGTGTGTGTGTGTGTGTGTGTGGTAGATGCGTAACTGGAGCGTTTTAATTCTGGCTGTTCAAAAAGCGGTGTGAGGTCGAGAGGAAAGCCCATCCGTCTGGAGCATTTGGGGTTGCTACACATCACAGCTGTGTGTGTGTGTGTGTGTGTGTGTGTGTGTGTGTGTGTGTGTGTGTGTGCATGTACACACGTGCGCATGCATATGTGTCTGTAAGTGAGAGAAGCAAACATATGTGTCACAGAGTATATGTGGTGTGTTTCTAAAAGTGTGTATGCATGGTGTGTGTATGTGTGTGTGTCTGCTGCACTGCAGATGAACCCTGACCAGAGGCTCCTATGTGCCCTGTTAGCCCCAGCGGTGCCTCTGTGCCCCATTGACCCTCATGTGTCTGTCTGTGCTACTGTGTCGCCAGCAGTGCCAGCATCTCACCCAGCAGGACAGTCAGAGAACACACACACACATACACACACACAAACACACACACACACACACACACACCAAGCTCTGTACACACAGGAACACACTGAAATGATCTCTCACTCACACACACACACACGCACGCACACACACACACACACACACACACACACACACACACAAAGTTCTGTGCTGAAAATATGCACAAACCAATCCTGCTCCTTACTCACTGAAACATACTCAAATGATTAAACCCACAAATGCACGACAGGCATTAACCAAACATGGATGCTTTTATAATAATCTACATACAGTGTAAAACAACATTCAGTGAGAGAAAAAAAAAAAACATTTACACTTAATTGCATTGAAACATACAATGTAAACACATCTACACATTTAAATATCAGCATGTACTGGCCTCAGCTGAAAAAAATTGGGTTGCTTTACTGTGTAAAAACAAACAAAAAAAGAAAGAAAAAAAACAGTGAGATGAAGTGGAAAAAGCCCTGCAGTGATAATCCAACTTCAGAAAAACAAAACAAATATGGCAGAAAACAGCTTGTATATTTTCTACCAAGCGCTTGGCATAGGGTTAGCTGGTTTGTTACTGCAGACGCCTGCGTTCAGCTGCACGCTTAACAGGATGGAGGCATCACTGCCATTCCGGTAGCTTTTTAAGTCGTCACCGTGGAGACGTCTCCGTGGATGCCTCAGATGATGTGGTGCTAATGAGGCCTCATCCCCTGGCATACCAGCAGGGCTTTCGCAGGCACAGAGCAGTGTAGCATAGCGCACCACGCCATCTGTCTGCCCGGTAAATAACCATTTACACTTCAAAGCAGACGGTGCCACCGACACCACATTCATTTGTCTGTTCCCAGTTGGCAAGCATTCACTCACAATCCATCTAGATGAGGAAGAACTAGCTGGAGAAATAGTTTGACAAGAAAGAACTGACTTTGCGCACACACACACACACACACACACACACACACACACACACACACACACACACACACACACACACACACACACACACAGCTAAAATGCTGGCAGCCAGTCTGCTGCACATCCTGGCAGAAATGAACAACACAGTGCGGCTAAATTGGCTGGTTGATGAGCAATCAGATTTGCAGAATGACATCTGCACAAACCACTGGCACCCTGCAAACAGTAATGGCAGGGCCGGAGTCTGTAAACACACACACAGTGTGTAATGAGATCACACAGCCTGAGCCATGACTGGAGAACTGTTTGAGTCACTGCTCCAGCCCTAACTTCAATTCATAATACTTTTGCTCTTACAAAAGCTTGCTAAAAGTTCCCTGACTGAATGTCAGGGACACACACAAAAAAGTATAAAGTGTATTATATGTTACATGGTGATGATAGCCGTGACTTAGCAGGACAACTTTGAAGAGAATAGTGTTGATCTGTTTACTTTGCTGGCTTCTTCTTTGTTACTTAACTTGTCCTGTGATTCTCTAACAAATCTCACAAACAGTATGTGCCAATAATTCACTTTCACCACTTCACTCTGTGCTGTCTTTCTTTGTTCTTCTCTCGTTGTGACAGATGAACTGTCCAATTAATATAGATGAGCTGTCCAAACAATGCAATCTCAGTCAATCTTAATCAGGACTGGCAGACATGAAGGCTTCTTTTGGTTCTGTCTTGGTATCTGTTGTCCTTAGCGGTTTGTCACCTTCTTCCTTTAGGCCTATATATGCTGAAATGAGAGGTATGACTAGACTAAGACTAAATACAAGTACAATGGGGAAATAAGTCATTTTTAAGCATTTCAAATAAAAAAATGATATTTTGACCAGACATTAATTTTAACCCAATGTCATAAGCTATGTTTCCATCCAGTTTGTTAATGCACGTTTAAGTTATGTGAATAAGAAATCCTCATTTGGAAACACCTAATAATATAATATATTAATTTTAATTTGCTTGATGGGGGTGGATTAACTCATGATGCGAATAAGGCATAATGCGATTTAAGTCGATGGAAACGTTTTTCATTTTGAGTACATTCGCATTTACCATGTTTCTATCCATAGAAGTTGTCCTGGAGGCATTACATTTCAATCCAACAACTGGTCAAAACACATCACTTGATTAGCCCAATGTTCATTTTTCATTCACATTACACAATTGATGGAAACACAGGCAGATGTGTATTTTCTTGAGCCTAATATTTGTTAATGCGAATATGAAATGTGAAGAGGAGTAGGAATAGGAAACCCAGCTATAGTTGCAGCTCTAAACACTGCAGGCTGTGTGATTGCGCTGAGGTGTTGGTGAAGGGGAATTTGACAATTTGACACCCTCACAGCACTGAAGATCTCAGTTAACCTAATTTTCCATGATGAGAGTGCTCAACAGGGTCCACAATACTTGACTTCTCTTCTTTGTTCTTGAAGGTAAATGGCTACAGAGGAAGAGGACACAAAGCATGGTCACAGTGACAGTGATTGAGTGATGATCGTTGTCTGAAAAAATGGATCAAGAACTTTCATCAGTTCTTTCAGTTGAGGTGTTTGTGCCCATCTGTCTACCAACACAGAGAGAACTATTCAGGGTCCTAATGCACTTAGGTCTTCACCTGCCTCAGAGAGGAATTCCAACATGTTGCATTTGCTGTTCTTGCATCACCAAAGTTTCATATCTGTCTTTAAAAGTAGGTGCTACTGTTGAAGAGTTTGGCAGCACAGGATATCATTACTAGGATGCTCATCAGGTCATCAGGTTACTACCCACTGCAGTGCATGTGCAAAGCATGAAACCTGTGCATCCTGCAGTTCTTATTTAAGGTGACTGATCTGCTGGTGTAAGAATGGTGTCTTGCTAGATGTCATCCTCCTCTAATGTCCTGGTATCATCATCACTACTGGGATCATCACTACTGGAACTTTCAGGTTTGATGCATTGTCTGTTTTGACATAGTGGATTTTAGGAAAGGTTTCAGACACAATAATGATTTAATACTGAGTGTCTGTTGATTTTGACCATTGGTCTCATAGCTGCTGGTTCATTTGCAAGTTAATAGAGAAATGAGGGCAAAGAGAAGTTCCATGGTTGGCTACAACCGCAGACCCATATCGAAATTAAACCAGACAAGCCATCCTCAAGGAGAGCTCCTCTCTACTACTTGCTGGAGTACCACTTTGGCACCACTTTCTCATCAGTGTTGAGCATCTTCTGACAGTGTTTCAGAGGTGCAACGAAAATGTGTGTGTGCTCTTTGTGGCCATCTTCAGACTAGCAGAAGTGTGTTTTCCTGTCTTACCTACCTTGTGATCTGTTTCAGTCATTAGTGAGAGGCCGTTGGTTGTCACACACACACACACAAACACACAACACCAAATACTTGTGTGTGTGTGTATGTGGGTGTGGGTTTGTGTAAGTTTGTTTACAGCCTTTTTCTCTGTCAGTCATCTGTCAAAGCACTCAACCATAAAGTGCCTGTCTAGTGCCTGCCTATGTCCCCCAAAACCACTATTTCCCCTTGCCCACCTCTAAGGGGGAGCACAGATGAAAGTACAGACACACACACACACACACACACACACACACACACACACACACACACACACACACAGTTTTTAATCCTGACAGCTAGCCCAAGATCTGTCAAACCTGATTGGGCTTCCCAATCTGCTCTCATCCTGCAGAAGAGACACAATTTAGTCTTTCCAAAAGTCCAACATGTGTGTGTGTCTGTGTATGTGGGTGTGAAGATGTCTATTTATTTTCACCCAAACATTCCAACCTCCCAGACTTTCGAGAACAGTTGTCTTGGGACGGTGGTCTTGTCAGCAGCTCAAATAATGGATGCAGTATGTTTAGAGTGAAGGTAGGGCACACTCTCGGTACTGTCTAACACTCATACACACACACTCACTCTTGCTGCCTAACACTCATACACTCCCTAGTCTACAAATACATACACACACACACACACACTCTTCCTCTCGACAGTATGAAACATCCACATTAAACACATCCACTGTCACTATTATTTTTCATTTTGCTATTGATGCTTTCACAATCAGTAACCATAATTCCATCCATTAGACATATATATTTTTTACTCTGTGAGTAGTGCAGAGCTGGTGCCAGCAGCTTTGTCCTGTTAAGTGTTTCGCACGATGCGTAGAACTCCAAAAAAGTCAGTTCAGGGTCAAAGAAGGGGATACCGAACACAAGAGCTAACTAGCCGAAACAATGTAAGCCATAAACAGAGAGAGTGGGAGACGAACATCTCAGGTCTAGCCCATCATCAGTGTTCCCAATTTGTAACACATCACCATTCGTAAAGGCCTCTGATAGGTTCCCATGTCAATTACCCAAAAGCCCAGACAAAATATCAGTGAAAAATACATTTTGTTTTCTATACTCGTTTGATTCCGTGAGGGAAATTTGATCTCTGCATTTAATCCATTGAATTAGTAAAACATACACACAGCACACAGTAAAGTGAAGTACATACTAACCCGGAGCAGTTGGCTGCCTGGTATAGCGGCACCTGGGGAGGAGTGAGGGGTAAGGTGCCTTGCTGAAGGGCACATCAGCCATTGTCCACTGGTCATGGATCAAACCGGCAACCTTTCGGTTACAAGCTAACCAGTAGGCAATGGCTGCCCCAATATAAGACATACATCATAGAGCATACAAAAATAAGATACATATAAAGAAACCGCTATCAAACTAATAAAGATATACATCACATCCACATCATAATTTATACATTGTGTAGCGATAATTGAGAGGCATACAGATTACATTTGGCTTTCGTTATGCTAAAGTCTACCACCATTATGTCATGAATCCATTCCCGTCTTTGACCCTGAACTTACTCTTAGTAAAAATGGTCTTGAGAAGGTTACTTTCTTATTTGTTCTTCACCAAGTAGACCTGTCTCTTTTCTGTTGTTTTCAGAATGGTTTTACATTTAGAGTGCAGAATCTGAGAGATGCACTCTCTGGTAATTCTAAATTCTATTCTAATTTCTAATATTATTGTTACTGAGAACATGTTGCGAAAAAAACAAACAAAAAAAAAAACAACATTGGTTGTTGCTAACTGTAACACATATCTAAAAGCATTGCATATGGTCCACAGAGCATGTGTGCTGTTGATGTTCCCTTCAAGCTACTCTCCAGCCTGTTCATGAGAGAGGCTTTGCTCTTTGTCTGTCAGTATGTGTAGACAGGCTCTCCCTGATTGGGGTGCTTCTGCATCTGACAGAGCCCTGAAAACGCACTCAGCCTGTCTCCTTCTATCTCCTCTGCCTAAAGCAACCCTCCTTTTCCACACACAAGACAACACACACATTACAGGTTAAACCACTTTCCTTCTAAACACACCCATATGAAGAGAGCACCTATAAAGAGCTCTTTGATTAAGTTTATAAAATATCACTCACTAACACACACACACACACACATTAGAAGACTGCGTCAGCTATAGTGAAAACACAACATACACCAACAGAGCTACCGTGTGAACTGTGTGATTATATATCGTGCAAAAAGCACAAAGCATACATTCTTGCCAGGATCCATTTGTGTGTGACTGTGCCAACTAACAGCCTGGCACCAGGCCATCGAGCACTCAGCAATCAGCTTTGTCTGTCTGTTCATTCATCCGCCAAACCTGAGCATCCACATCCCATACAGCCTCCCTCCAGCCAAAAACAGCAGCGCTGTTAATGTATTAGGGGGCATTTGGTTCTATCGTCCATCATCACTTGTCATGGTGATTAGGAAAGGAATTAGAGGGATGGGGTGTGTGTGTCTACAATGGTTTTACCACAAGGCTAGGGCACAGGGGGCACAAGGTTTACTGAGGATTTGTGTTGTTCCCATCAGCTGATTTTCAGCGAGGGGAAAAACAGACCTTTAAATGCCACCATGCATTGTTACCTCACTCATAAAATGTCTCCCGTGTAGTTAAGTAAATAATTTTCATCAAAGCTAAAAATACAGAATTTTGGCAGGACTCCCTCCTTTCATCTCTCTCCCTCCCTCTCTCTCCCTATGCCTCTCACTCTGTTCATTTACAAGATCAGTTAATCACCCGGGCAGGTAAATGCTTCATTATTGATGAGTTGGTAATCTGAACCTTGTGTGTCCTGCCTCAATGCCTACATAAATGATTTAGTGTTTTGGTAATGGGGAAGCTACTAATTACCCAACTACATTACTTCAAGGGGCTTTTCAGATGACCAGTTTCGTGGCTTGTTCAAACACTGCAAGTCAAATAATTGTGTGAACTAAACACTAGAATCTGTCAAAGCAGAGAATTCTAAGGTCAAGTTTCTCAAGACACATATAGCAAATAAATTTACATTTCATGGGGACATTCCATTTACCAAGACAACAGCTGTACACAAACTGTTTGGTTACTATGGGTGAACAGGTCACTTATCCCATGACGAGAGCAGACAAAATCTCTTCTAAACGAGTGGCCACGCAGAGGGGTCATAGCGTGAGTGAGATTACATTTTCCTAAGCAGAATTATCTGGGCATGCCTGATAAGACCTCTCTAAACTGTGGCACATGCATTAACTTCGAAAGTGCTTCAGAAATGCAAACATTTGACCGTCAACCATGTATACCCATCTCACACACACAAGAGAGCTCTCTCTCTGGTTTAAAGCTGGAGTCAACACTGGAACAGTAACTCACCAAATGTTTGCAGATAAAATGTGGATTCAGGTGAGTTGCTTGGGTCGTTGCCAAGGGAAACACGGTGTACACAGGGCCAGTCCATCACCAGAGTTGGTGGCAGTGGAGCGATTGTTTGTGGGTGTAGCAACATGTAAGGCTCAGGAAACCTGACGCTACACCTAGCAACTTCAAGACCAAACACAGATAAAGATAGACAGGGAAGGGCGGGTGGAAGGAGAAAAAGAGAGAGAGTGAGAGGAAAGAAGCTGTGAAGTAATCATAATCACTTCACCTAATCTGAGTTTAACACTGAGAGGTAAACTACATAGAGCTGACCAGTATTTGTGGACCCCAGAACAGTACAGCAGAACAGCAAAAGATGGTAAATACCTGTAAAGATTACATTAATTTTTTATAAAACATTTAAATTAGGCTTCCTCCAGTCCAACAGTCTCAAAGAAGCATTGCCGTTTTTTGGTTTAAACATGTTAGCCTACCTGATCATGTCACATCAATGGGCAAGTTCAGTGTCAAAGAGACAGATCATGAACAAGCATAAAGTTAAGTCGCATTAAAAAAATTATGTAACCTTTGCAAGGAATACCTTGCCTACACTCAAATGGGTATGTGTCAAACCGTTCTGGGGTCTGGGGTCATCTCTATGTAGCTTACCTCCCAGTGTTAAACTCCGAGATTATTGTGAATTCTTCACAGGTTGTATAGTAAAGTGACATTTGAAGTAGACTTCATAAGGTATTCATGAAATTCTTAGATGTAACATGATCAGGTAACAGGCTTAATTTTGATAAGTTATCGCCTTTTTGTCCTCTGCATTTTTATGACAGTTTGGGTATGAATGTTGAGTCATATTATATGAAACAGTCATGAATGCTTTGTCATCAATTCATGACAGCTGCTATGAATATGTTATGTACTTACCTGTCAAGTAAAGTGTTACCACTATATTGGTTGATGGCATTAACAATATCAGTGATGGGTATGGCAAAGTACAAAAACTCTTCAAGACTCTAGACTCTTCAATAATGTCACTTCATATGTTAAATAACCAGTTTGAGCCATTCTGACAGCACAACTGGTCAACCCTTTTCAAAGATATCTATATTATGATATGACAGAGTGAAGAGGCTTTTGTGTGAAGAGGTCTGACAGTTACACCACATCTCTCACTCCCAAATTGCAGTGCCATGAGTCATCAGTCAGCCCTAATGTTATAGAGTCTTCTCCATATGTGCAATTATATAATGAAGTTGATGTTGCTGAGGTGACTTTCTGAACTGTTTTGTTGCTAAAATCCATCTTGGTTGTTATACGCTATACCAAGATTGCAACAGAAGTTAGCAATGACATTGAAACTAGAAACACACTCCTGGTTAGCAGTAATACTAGCTCAGCTCCTCCATGTGATGTGTTATCTTAAGGGATTAAACCAGTGTTGCTGGTTAGCACTGATGCTAACGCAGCCTGCCTATCTACACTGTTATTTTAAGAGATTGATTAGATGTTGTTAGTCAGCACTGATGCTTTTGCAGCCAGCTGTATGCAATGACATTTACAGGGATTGATCTGTGGCCGCCGCACACTGACCCACAAGTGACCCGTCCCACAGCCAGAGGGGGGCAAAACCAGTGCCCCTAATCCCCTTCTCTGACTACCCCTCATCTACTGCCTCTCTCACTCTAATTTCAGCTCCCACTCTCCCCTTATCCCCTTTTCTCTACTCTCTCTCTCTCGGTCATTCTCTTTCCCTAGCCCTGATCTGTCCCCTTTGAGAAATATTAGTGCCACATTTGATTGAAGAGGGTGACCGGGCATTTCATGATGGGGATGGGGGACTGGGGCCTAGTCCAGGCTTAAATCAACTGCAACAATGACATTGACATTGTAACCACACACACTAGTGCGCTCGCACACACACACACACACACACACACACACACACACACACACACACACACACACACACACACACACACACACAGCACTGCTTGGCAATGGTGACACGGTCAATCAGGTGACATATCATATATATACATGAGTATATATATATATATATATATGTACATGTGGTTAAGGAACCTGGTTAGCATGCAAGTAGCCTGAAAAGTTGTGGGTTCGAATCCCAGCTGCCACCGTTGTGCCCTTGAGCAAGGCACTTAACCCTAAGTAAAATTTACATTTTTGTATTACTAACAACATTTTTCATGTCTTTTACAGCATTTATCTGCAGAAAATTAGAAATGGTTGAAATGACAAAAAATGCAGTGCTTTCAGACTTCAAATAATGCAAAGAAACAAGTTCATATTCATTTAACAAGTTCATATTCATTCATTTCATCATATTCATTCATTTAACAGCCAATACTATATATATACACACATAAAATAAGTGAAACTGAATTTTGTAATGGTCTCTTTGTATAACAGAAAATACTGAGGAGATCCAGGAAAAAAAGAATCTGACCACATTGTGTCTTGATGCTGTGTTCCAGTGTCTGCTAACAAGGAAAAACACCATGCATGAATCCAACTGTGTGTGTGTGTGTGAGAGAGAGAGAGAGAGAGAGAGAAAATGTGTATGTGTGTGTGTATGTGTGTGTATGTGTGTGAGAGAGAGAGAGAGTGTGTGTGTGGTAAGCATGAATGTGTGGCATGCCACTTGCTTCTGACCCAAGGCCTCACCTTGATTCACCCTCTGTTGCCACATGACCTAAAGCTGGGGACTCAGCAGAATCAAGGCCAGAACCCCTGGAGGAGGGCCAGGCAGGCCAGGTCTGGCAGAGGGACCCCTTACAGCAGGAGCCAGACAGTAGCACGGGTGGGGATGCAGAGGAGCGGATATCCTCTCTGAGAGACTGGAGGCGTAGAACTGGTGGAGAATTTTGCCATGTCTGTGGTAAATCACACTCAACACACACACATACACACTCGTCTGTTTCCTGGCCAGTGATTCCACAGGCCTCACATCCTCACAGAGGTCTAAGTTCAGATTCATGGGTTTTCCCAGTGTGGCCTCCATGTTGGAAAGAACTAACACTGGAATAAGCACCTCCACATATCGGCTTAGACATTTAGAATTCGACAGTTTCATTTGCCTCTGCACACCGGTGGCACATGGCACTCAGCAAACTCCATAGTAGCCTGCGGAATCATCAATAGATTTTCTTGAACAGCTCTGACAAAATAGACCTAAATCATAATCAACAGGTGGCAACGGCAGAGTTTGATGCTGGTGTGTGGGGTAGTATTGAAAATAGTGGAATCTAAATGAACAAGCGAAGTGCTCTGCACTTTGTCAGAGCCAGTTTGCAGAGGCCCTAAGGTGGCAGAGTTTACTGTGGAGGTCAGTGTTGCATTCGTCGTTTTTATTGGGTGCCAACAAATAAATCTGAGGACAAGCCCACCCGGATTTCAGTCTGTCATGCATCCCATCAAGCAAGTGGACACACACAAATATAACCACATACACAAATGTGAAAAGTACCCCATGGGACAGTGTGGTGAGTCACACACATGCCTGATTGCTTCCATCTCCTTTTCAGTGCACCTTAACACACACACACACACACATCCATGACAGCCCAGTAGCAGTGGCCAATGTGTGAACTCTCCTTTTCCCTCATTTTGTCTTAGCTGTACAATGCAGCAGAAGAGACTCGGATTCACTTGCAAGCACACATGCACACATGCACACACACACACACACACACCCACATGCAGAGGAAATGTAGTCAGAGCAATGTGCGGAAGCTAAATACATCAGCAAATGGGAGAAATTTAACATACACAAATAGAAATTTTCCACCTTCCACATTTCTGCACGTTCCGCACTAATTGCTGTTAGCTCCTCCACCTGATTCAAGTCAGGTGTAACCACTAATTGCCAATCTGAAGGCCAGTTATCAGCCTAACCAGCTGCCCCAAAAGACAGCTAACAGACCTCTTGAGCCCACATTAGTAACTGTGAATGCTACAAACATTTTACAGACTCTACATCATTTCAAATCCAAATGCATCCTATGCATCTTTATTTATAACCAAGAAATTTAGACGCACTCCAGTGGCAACAAAGTTTTGCTCAGTCTCTACATCTAGCCATGCACCATAGGCCCTCAGTGGATCTTCTATCAAGGCTTTGTCAGACTATACATTTTGATGTCATAGTCTGGCTTGTCAGGCTACCTTACTTTATCAATAACGGGCCCATTGCACAGCAGCCATTTTGTGGCCATTTCAAGTGAAGTGGCATGGTAAGCCACACAGGTGTTATTAATGACAGCCAATAAGATTCTGATTCAGTGTAACAGAATCAGAATCAGTAATACCTGTAGCTACTTCCTGGAAAATTGACTGCTGCAAGTTGGGTCCATTACAGTTCTAAGACAACAAATAGATCTGTTGGAAAATTGCTATAGTGCACTATTGTGGCGTGCCAAACACACACATACAGTCCCTCTGATTCCTACATCACCCTCTCTATCGCCTTCCTTGCATCATCCTCAGGCCCACAGCTTCATTGTGTCAAGACAGATGGGACACTTGTGTATCTCCCCTGGATGGCATGCACACACACACACTTTTTAGCACTTTGGATTCTCGCTCCACTCTCTCTATCTCCTTCTCAAAATTGTTCTCACTCTTGTGATGGGACAGACCGCACACCTGCGTATCTCCCTGGACAGCACAGCACTGTCACACCATGGCTTCTCTCAGGGAGATTACAGGTAGGGTGTGAAAAGAACAAGGACCCAAACAGCCAAAGGGGAGACAGAGCTGTTCTCAACTGCTCCAGGAGCCACCTGTGCACAAACACACACTCACACACTCTTTCTCTCCCACACACACACACACACACATCTGTCAGCAGTTTGTCCCCTGTTCTGGGTAGCTTTATTATTTGAATGAATTTAAATTAATTTTACTAAGAATAAGTTATCTGTCGTTATCTGTGGTTATAAGTGGTTTTATTCACACAGAACTAAAATGCACTCCTGCACTTTTTCTATGCTGCTAAATGCCATAATTACCTCCACCTCACTGTGAACCTTACTTACTGTTAATAATCAGTGCTCTGTTACAAGTCTACTTATGCCCTGTCCTTTTGTTGTCTATCTTAAGTGCTCTACTTAAGTAGTGAGTAGGAGCTGCACTTCATGTATATCTGTATGTGCATTAAATGTAGCCTGTCTCAAATGTCTAAAATGTAGCACCACTTGAATCAATGGGGAAATGTTTTTTCATCTCACTATATACAGTGTACATAGCTGAAATGACAATAAAACCCACTTGACTTGACTTGTCTTGGTTCAGTTGGCTAAGGCATCTATGCCAAGAATCTGGGGATCTGGGTTCATTTGCAACCCAAGATCATTTGCCCATGCTTCCACATATCTCTCACTCATTTACTGTCACTTTCTGTCTTGTCTCATTAAAGGCAAAAAAGACAGAAAAAGAAACTAATTTAAAAAAAAATGAATGAATTAAGTTGATTAACAGGAAACACGTGTATGACATTCTTACATTTTTTACATCAATTCTTTCAATGCAGTGCTAATTTTATGATGTATATCAAAGCCAGAATTACCCTTAAAATAACACAGTTTGAGCAGATTAACAAGGACCTTGGGCTTTAACAGACACATGGTTTAATACAGGAGATAATCTGTCATAAAAAAATATAATATTGTATATGTTCACAATGAGTTTGATTGTTATTTTGAACTTCACCTCCTCCTGCCTACAGTCAAAGAAGATTATGTGACTCACTGGAGGATTGGAGGGAGTGTGTGGTGAGACAACAGATGGGGTGACCTGGTCCAACCCTCCCCCCTAAGAACCGAGAGAGCGAAAGGAGTGAAGGTGTGTGTGACATGCATGACAGTTACCCAGCCAGGCCTGAGTCTCGCCCGCCTGCGTTCCCCACACAACATTTGATGACAATATGACCTAATGAAGATGAAGTGCAGTCTACAGAAGACTCTGAGGCTATTTAAACTTCATCTAATCAATGTACCTATAAATAAGACAAATATTTCATTTTTATTTATTGTTCTGCAGAGGAGACTTTGTCTGACACACACACACGCACACACACACATAGAGAGAGAGAGTCAGAGTTTGTCTAGTCTTCACAATAATACAAAATATTTGTTTAACTGTAAAAAATAGATTCATTAATACAGTCAATGGTTAACTTAATTTACTGTGAAGAGTTTAAGCAGTTCACAACCATGAAAATGTATGTCTGCCTTAATTCATTGTAGTTTTACCCAAACTATCAAGTCACAATTCTGACTCTGCAATGGGTCTTTGTCTCCCCCTAGTGGTCTTAATAAACTAGACTCCCCTTTTTAAAGGGATCCCTAGCTATTAAGACATGTTGGCCTTATAATATTGATGTTGGCGTCAGCTACATAAACATGATTTAAAAACACTAAAAGTGTTTTTTGTTTTATTAAAAGTTTAAAGAATCCCTAACCACATGTTGGCCATATAAGACTGATGTTGGTATCAGCTATATTTGACAGGATTAAAAAACACTCAAAATGCTTTCTTTTTTATCAAAAGTTTCAGAAAATCCTTTCATTTGCATAGCTTGTGTGCTGCAATGGACTCGGAAGTCCCAGAAGGATTCTCTCGTTCAGGATGGACTTTACATCGGCCGTACACAAAGTCCATTGAATTTACGTCTCAATACAGGCAATGTCAATACTCTCAAAACATTGACATTGATGGTGTCTATGTGCAACAACAGGTTGATTGCTGCACCTTGATTGGGTCTTGATTAGTTTCAACCAGGTGATGTCACTTTTAACACCAATGGAAGTTAAAGGATTTTCAACACTTCTAATAAAACCAAAAACACTTTGAGTGTTTTTGATCGTGTTTATGTAGCTCACATCAATGTCAATCTTAGGCCAACATGTCTTACTAACCAGGGATCCCTTTAAGAAAATCCTTTCACTCGTAAGCTGCCATTGATGTCATTTTTCCCCTCCACTACGCTTTTACCTTCTCTTTCAAATGTTACTGTTTGATTGAAGGCAGCCCCCAATAGTTTTGAAGTTCAAATAAAGTGCCCACCTACTTGAATCTGTGAAAGCCAGAGGCGCTTCTGCCACATTAATGTAGGGCATCCAGGCAGTCGGCATGATGCCCGGGCCTTCCGTCAGACAGCTGTGGCGGTTGCCTTGGCAGTGGACCCCGCTCCCTCATCCCAGTGGGCATGTACATAATTGGGGACTCTACCCCCTTCTGTTGGAGCTGTTGAAGCCCTACAGGGACATTAGCCACCTGACTGCCCAGCAGCAAAATTTCACTCAGAAATTGCAGTCAACGCATGTCATCGTCAAGCATGCTTTCGGGATTCTGAAAGGCGGCGTCTGAAATTTACATGCACATGGCAAACGGTGGAGAACTGCTGTGATGGCGCACGCACGCACGCACGCACGCACGCACACACCTTGTTTTGGCACGTTTTAAGGTCAATACAAATTTTATGAGCTGATGGTTTATATTCCACAGGGTGATGCGACACCTTATTGGTAAATGTGTGTTTTGTGGGTTGTCTCCCACAGGGTGATGCAGCATTTGAGAGTGTGGTTTGTGGGTGCTTTGTGCCTATGCAAAGCCAGACATCATTTTGCTGGGATTCAGACAAACACAATGACTTCGTAGAGACATAGGCAACACACTACTTGTGTTCACTACTTGAAGCAGCTGTGGCCTACTGTGACTAAGGGTGGCCAGATTGATTCCTGACCAGTGCAAAAAATGTGGTCAGGGGAAGTGGTTGAGCATGGCTCTTCCATGTCCTTGAGTAAGGCCTTCACTGTTCCCTGGGCGCTGTACGTAGCAGCAAGCTGTCCACTACTCTGGCTCAGTATGCATTTGTACACTGTGCTGTGCCACTAATTAGAGATGAGTAAAATGCAGACACTGAATTACTTTCAGTTCAAAATGGGTTCATCGGGTACCAGCTCCTCAATTAAGGGTGTTAATTCATTGCACATACAACATTTATGTCATAGTCCCTTTCAGGACTGACCCTCAGCCTCAGCCTACGTAAACACTGAAACCTCTCCTTGAGAATCCCAAACATCATTTTAAAACAGGTTCTGCTGTGGGCCATGTTAAATCTTGTTTGTGCTACAGATCAGGGAGGAAGGCATGGGTATCTTCTATCCTCCTGGAGATACCCACCAAATTATCTTGTAATTGTCCCATTATACCCTACACAACTAATTAATTAGCCTTTTAAGGACCTTATATTATTCGCAATGCAATGCATTCAGTTGAAATTTGGTGCTCAAATTCGATTCTAGGTACATCCTGGCATCAGTGCACTGACCCTGGCCATCTCACCTCTATGTTGGTGATGAGATGTGAAGAATCACGTATCATAAAAAACATCTATATATTTTTTTTAAGTTCCAAACAACACCATGAAGCGTGCATTTAATAGTAGAAGTGGTCTTTAAAGCCTATAGTTTCCATTAGACCTACTTGAACATTTATGCTGTGGGAATTTTTTGAGAAAGTCAGAAAGTAGGTCATAAAAACACGCAAAGGTCTGGCAGAGTGGGCAGCAGCAGATACAGAGAGACAACATTCGACAGAAACCACAAGGCAAACTGAAAGTTCTAGAAAACAGGCAGGAGCAATTTGAAGCCAGTAAGAAAACTGAGATCAGGCGTTGGCTGATTGAGGGTGACTGCATGCCAAGCAGAGCTGGGAAACAAGCAGAGGCTGGGACCAGGAGCAGGCACTGGTTACACACTTCAGGTCCTGTAGAGGGAGACAAAGACAAAGTAGTAGGAGGAAATGCAGGCAGAGATTCTGACTGCTGTATTGGTAGTTTTCTTCTTTGTCAAGGGCTAAGTAAATTACAGCAGTTAGCCTATAGCTTCCTTACATTTACTCCCTGCTGTGATGACAAAGGGAAGTACATGCAGTACTCAGCCAACACAGAAAAAAAAGGTGTCTTCCTGTGAAGCTCACCACTAAATGCACTCTCCCCCTGAAACAAAAAAAACTGACTACACTACACTGAAAGATGGATGTGCAGGTGAATAGCAAGTGATTTACAGATGCCTTACATCCCTGAAGTCTGTGGTATCATGAAGAAATGTCTTCATGTGTGTTTGTTTGTGTGTGTGTGTGTGTGTGTGTGTGTGAACATGCATGTTGTCCATATACCTTACAAACCCTGTCTGAAAGCCCACAGCACACACACTTCTGGTAGTTTTCATTACCGTAGTTTCTTAATTATTAACTGAGGTTAATACACTAAGTTTGTAAAATGTCTTCATCTATGAGGTTTATACATGGGTGATTCTAAGGGCCTGGCACCCCCAGAAAATATTTTAATATTCTAAGCGTTTGTAAGTGTTTGGGGGGCTCAAAACTATTTTCTGTCATAGGGCACAGAATTCCTAGTGGTGCTCCTGCCCTGTTGTCCCTATCAGCAGGCCACATCATGGTGCTAGAACCATCTCTCTCTCATCAATTATGGTATAATTATTATACCATGCTGTGCCACACACCATTGTAAAAGAGAGGACTCTCAATTCAATTCGAAGAGCTTTATTGGCACGACTAACAGTATTAAATACAGTATTATCAAAGCAGCAATATGTGTAAATAATCAAATAGTTAAAAACTTGCATGGCTGGTCAAAAAGTCAAAAGACGAAAAGCCTTCACCTCAGATTTGATGGTATTGTGTAGTGCTGCTCATAATATAAAAATGCCAATGGGTGCTAGACATAAATCAGAAATGACTCAAAAATGTGTCCACACTGTTTACTTGACTCCAAAGCTGTGAAAGATGGAGGCACAGGGTCAGGCATGGAATCCTGTGCAGGTGACCAACAAAGTCTCCAGCGAAACAATCAAATTTTCTACTCTGTGTATGTCAGTAGGTGTCAGTCACTAAAAAAACCACCTTTCATTAAGTCAATGGCCTAAAAATACCCTGAGGAGCAAACTAAATTATTGAGATGATTTAACTGCCCCCACAATCTTTAATAATCTACTGCCTTCACTTCTTGGCACAGCCTCACAACCTTTCAGGAAAATCTGCCTTTCTGCCATATATGACCTCAAACCTTCACTTCACTGTGGAAGGTGAGAATTGCCTGTCTTCATTCACTACTGAGTGTGCTTGTGTGTGCAGTGCTGACTGCATGTCAGTTTCTGCTGTGAAGAGATGGAAAATCTGAGGTGTGATAAAACTAACTGGTACACATAATATACTGACAATAAACTAATCTTAATGAAAATAACAGAAAAAAAGATTTTACTTATTATTGATAGTTATGTTAGTAGGAATTACTAATTATGAATAATTATGGTATGTGGAGTGTTCTCTCAATATGATTTTATGAGACTAGATCAATTATTTATCCGTTTCTCCCAGGAGGAATTATGGATTTAGTTTCTTTGCCATGTTAATGACACCAGAGCAAGTGACAGTAGTTCTGGAGTAGTCACAATGTCATTATGATCTGACAGAGGCATGTGGCATCACGCTGAAAAAGTTATTTGGTTAAAACTATTACAGAGTAATTCACCACACTACGTCCAGAGGGTGAGCAATAGGTGAATTTGTCTAGTCACTTCTGCATGTGGTAAATGTTCTTTAGAGTTTTGCTGCTTTTTCTGTTAGACTGTGAACCTGAACCTGAGAGCTTTTCTGTTAATAAACTCTCTCTTGACCTGACATTATCATATCTGAATCAGACTTTGTGACAATTTAGGCCTGTGGCCAGTGTCACAAGAAGACTTAAGAAAGGCCACAGGTCGAAATGTTTCCTTTAATATTGTGACACTGAGTTCTCCCATCCTGCAATTCATTATTAAACATGATTATGGAAGTGTTGTCCATGAATTATGATTGACTGATTGATATGACTATTACACAGTAAACAATTAAAGACATTATGAAAGAAATATATATACATTTGGCTCTGACAGACAGCTTAAAGGCATACAGGCTATGGAAATATTATATACTAAATGAATAGAAATGCATTGACAAATCTATGAAGTGCACAATGTAAAACTGTGAAACATAAAATCTATGAAATAATCCATATCAGGCTTAAGTATGAAAGGGAGTAGGAAACGTTTATACTGGCAGTTGAAAGTGACCCAATTTCATTTTTTGGCTCCCATGTGGCAGCTTCGATCTGTGCCATGACAGTGTGACAGTGTGACTGCAGTCTAAACAGACAGATCGGATATTCCCTTGCAATGCGTTTCCCTACGTCATTAATCTGAGTCCGTCAGTTGTTTATTGATATATGACTATTAAACATGCAAGAAGAAAAATTTAAAAAAAGAAAATTCAGAAGTTCGTGACCCGTAAGTCACGAAAAGTCTCCAGTAACCCGAATACTTTGAGTCCTTGCTGAGTCCTGATAGTAATTTTTAGGTTACATCAATAGAACAGGAGACCAAGCCAGGTGACTGTTAGAAAAATCAGGAACAGTTTTATTTATAGTGATGCGCATCAAGGGAGAGACAGCTTGTTTCCCATAAAGATCCACCAGCTGCACTAACTAGACAAAGAAAGGCCCTTACTTTAGGTTCCAGGTTGATGGAAGATGGCATTGGTCATCCTAGTTGACATGGACCGCACTGAATCAGACCATGATGAGTGCCAGTGTGGTACTGTAGAGCAGATAGCCACTGACGTATGGGACAAACGGAGACATTACTGAAGCAACAAGCACTGCAACAACCCAAGAACACAATATTGCACCTTATCTCTAATGACGGGAACAGCAGGAGCCTTGCTCAAACTTAGACAAAAACTGCATAGGGCTATGAAAATAATAAAACATGCATTCTGATTTCAATGCTCTCAGCCTAAACTCCTAATTGCTTAAATTGCATAAAAACTGCAGTATTGACTCAACTGACTTTAGCCTGATATATCAGCCGCTTTCACATTGTTTCACTTTGTGCCATGCGTCTGAACCCTAGCCATTGGCATATGTTCACTCCATGGTGGGCAGATACTTTCTGCTTCAACCCATCGCTACTCTTTCGTTGTGACGTATGTAAAGCACTGGAACACATCATTTAAATTCAACGTTATTGCTTTCAGACCTCCCTCTGTTCTCTGATTGGCCCCTCCCAGCTTAGAGACAGAGCAAACCAAAGCCTACATTTGGCACTAGGCTGTGCTAGCCTGGCTACACACACTTGTAACTCAGCAGATTCAAAGCTGACAATAGGCCAATACTGAGCGAAGTGATTCAAGTGCACACATGGACTCAAATCAGTAGCACAACGCACACACTCTCTTCACTCAGAGCCATCAATGGGCCAATACTGACTCAAGTGAAACACATACGGAGTCAAAATCAGCAGCACACAAAACACAACTCAGGTGACTCAGAGCCATCTTTGGGGTGATACTGACTCAGCTGACAGAAGTAACACACACACATGGAATCAGTAGCATAAATTACACACACTCAAAACCATCAATTGGGTAATACTTACTCAAGTGACTAAGCTGATTCACATATGGAGTGAGAATCAGCAGCACATGACACACAACTCTAAGCTGAGCTGAGCTGACTGAGCGCATCGTTGGGGTGATACTGACTCAAGTGACTCAACTGACACAAGGGACTTACACACCGGATCAGTTTAGTGAGTGAAGGAATCCTTAAAAGGAGTCGAGTTTTACAGCTCTAGTTGGTAAGTATAAGAATGAAAGCGTTTGATACAACAGACCGAAAGCAAAAGTCGCAGCTAACAGATGAGGGCATAAGAAAACGAAACTTCCTTGACATCATCAGTTAGCGCTGGCTGCCATTTCGCTGTTTGGTCTACCTCTCACAAAATTTAGTCACTGTCATACTAACCAACAACACTCGGCAACATGAAACAACAGGACCACAAGTTGATTATCTCTGGATAATCCCTTTAATGTTTCGATAACGCATCCAGTGTAGCTCTACCCTTAATGCAGTAATATATTACATAGAAACAATTGGTAACCATTCAAACACCTTACTGAAATGTTTACAAAAATTTGACATTCATCTTACCCACACCCAACTGCATAAGGTATTATTCGCCATACGCGAATAATACCTTAAAGGGTCAAATTGATGTAGTTAAGGAGTTCCATAAAAAAAATGGCAGATGGTTTGAAGGCTAGGGACATTTGACTGGAAATATTAGGTTTCTGAAAAAGAAACTTTGATGTTGAATGTTGTGCGTATGTTCCTGCACATAGGTTGTGTGTATGTTGCTGCATGTATGCATGCCCATATATTTTACATGTAATTCGCAAATCGTTTTCACATAAATGAATGTTAAGAGTAAAGACACCAAACAAACACTGGTTTAAACACAAAACAAACACTGGTTTAAACATAAAACAAACACTGGTTTAAACATAAAACAAACACTGGTTTAAACATAAAACAAACACTGGGTCAATGCCCATGCAAACTAGGCTCTATTACTCACAGGTAGCACAGGTACACACGTCCTCTCACTGCAGAGGCAAAATCCCAGTGAGCTGCGCAGCACATATTTTAAAAAAAATAGGCACAACCATGGTATGTTTAAAATCAATCAACTGCTATAAAAATGGTTTTACCCTTCTAAACATTTTACCTTCACACATCACATTTTAGCAACAACATGTAATGATTACATTTTACAGGCAACACTTTAATAATGATTTAAAGAAAAACTCTCAAAACACCCCTGCTCTAATGAGCTGTTCCACCGCGCTCCGCGAGTGGAACGCTGAAAAGCATTGTCTGCGCTGCACTCCGGTTTCTTCACCCACACCCGGAACATGGACACAGGTAACTAGATACAAACATTTCTTACAAAGTAACTCTAATAAACTCCACCATGCAAACGTTCTGATGTTTCATTTGTGCGCACTTTATTGTTGTTTATAGAGTACTTCAATAAATGTTTGCAATTCGAAACATGTTTAGCGTCTTTTTTTAAATACACTCGTGGGTGTAACAATCTTGCTGTTTTGTGAACCACGACCCCCCCCAAAAAAAAAAAAAACTTCATATATACACTTAAACAACATACAGGCATCCACAACAATCATCTCAGACACCATGAAGTCCTTTAATGTCCCTGCAAAATTTCGTTTAGCCCCGTTTGTTTGGCCATTGTTCTCAAATCAGCGGAAACCCGCTGATTACTGTGGCAGACGCACTGCGCTCTGTCACAGTGTGTGTGTGTGTGTGTGTGTGTGTGTGCGCGCATATTATGTATGTGTGGTGGTGGTAGTTGTGGGGTGGGTTAGGATATCTGACAAAGTTTGACAAAAGCAGAATTTGAGTTTGATGGGTCCAGTATATAAAATGATCTGTACAACACTGCCATCTTGTGTGGTGATTATTGCTGGAAAGCAATGCTGAAACGGCTCTTCTAAGATTTTAATGGATGTTGAAGTTAGTTTCGACTTTCCTCATACCTTGCTTGAATTTGTCAAAAACACACAAATCTTAGCCTTGGTATTGTTTAAGTAGAACTCAGTGAACCAAAACAAACAAAACATCAAGCTGTACACTGTAGTAACACTGCATTTGTATCTATGCATTGTATTGGTATGCAATGATAAGCAATATGCTGTTCAGTTGATATACTGTGATAGGGTTGAAGCTATTTTTGAGCTTGTTTGTCCAGGATACACTTAACACAGTGTATTCTTTGCTGCACTGTCGTCTATCCCAACTAATATTTCAATGTTGGCTATTGATGTTTATTTAGGCTATAATCTGGGCTTATTTCTTATCGTAAAATATATATATATCGTAAATCGGTTAATATTGCACATTTGAGATAGTGATAAGGTGGAGCGGATGTGAGTCTGAAGTCAAAGATCAATGTCAAAGATCTACTATCTAAGTCTACCATCACATGGTCTACTTGTGAGGCTTCAGCTTTTGTAATGTTGGTCCAAAACTCAGCAAATTGTAGTCATGTTACAATGCCTGTATATTATGCCAAAATATGTAACAAACCCAAAGGCCACTGGAAGGCCACTTTAGAAGGGTTTGATGCCCTATAGTTGTAAAATAAAACATCAGTCTAACCCTGATGTCATACTCTGCTCAGTCTTCAGCTGATGTTCCCAAAGACACTCTGATGTATTACTGTTATAGTAACTGTACTATGTTTTAGTGGCTATTTTATGAGCTTCTTTAGCAGTTTTACAGGTTTAGTACATTTTTAAGTGAACACACAGTAAACTCATGCTGAAGTTGCCCTTGTGGGTGCTGTTGGAACATGGAATTGTTGCTAGTTAAATGGCTCTTCACCGGGTGAATGAAGGCTCTCTCGGTTGCCCCTGGGGCTTCTTCGTGCAGTTACTGCACTTTGCAGATGACAAAGACGCCCCAAGTGTACAACCAAAACCATTTATTGTCCTGTCAAGTCACCATAACTCTTAGAAAATGTTCATTGCTGGTTCCTATTCTTTGGTAGCCTATAAAATAATATGAATATCCTCATTGTCAGAGGTCAAGGTCATTTTTTAATAATTAAATAGTATACATCGTGTTAGGTCTTGGTTCAATAGGCTATGTGCAGTCATTTCAATATGTTTTAATAAACATTGAATCAGTCCTGCCCTCGGTTTGTAGCAAATTCGTTTTTTGGTCCTCTGTGTATTTGACCTTGACATCCCTGTTATAGAGTCGCCTAGTCATACCCTAGCGGTAGCTTATCAGTTTATCACCATACAGTGGCAGTTTGAAAGACAACCACTGATTCCACGCCTTGGATTGAACCTGGTCTATCGGTCATGGCCAGACTACTATATTTTCCCGATTATAAATGTTAAAATATGAATTTTGCCAAATAATAGCAGCTCTGAGGTTCATACTCAGGGGCAATTTAGTAATCTAGTGCAATTTTTTTATCCTCACTGATCAGTAACTTTTTTCTTTGGGAAACCAGAACATTATTATGTCCCTACTCCGGCCAGGGGGGCGGTGGTGCACTGGCTCAGTGCTCTTAAAGTACTGTATATCTGGTGAAAGAAAGTATGTTCATCAATTTTCCATTAATTCATCAACTACTAAACTGATAGAAACGTGCCATTAAAATAAAAACAAGTTGATTTTGTATTACTCGTCAGTATGACCACATGATTTTATGAGCAATTAGAATAAATGAAAGCGATAACTATATCCAGGCAGTTTCATATGCTGAATGCTAACTGTAGCTAACGTTAGTGCTAAAAGTCTAAAAGCTGATGATAGCAGATAACATTCTGGGTGACAAGATTAATGCTAATCCAAGATTAATGCTTATCCATGTCAGTTAGCAAACATGTTACATGCCTTTCCGATGGCGATTTTAATCAATCTGTCTCTTGACTGTGATGCTGACTTGCAACTGACGCGCATTCCACCACATTTAAACTAGCACGTAGAAGCTGGCTTTTTTTTAGCATGCCTTTGAATAACATGAGACAACCTTTGAATAACATGAGACAATAACAACACAACAACTGTTGCTCTCACAAGCTTACTGTGGTTTATTTATTGGAAAAAAGGCTGAAAAAAATATGACACCAGAATATTTACAGCACATAAGAAAAAGGTGATCACGTTTTTTTTGTTTGTTTGTTTTTCCATGTTCCTTTGAAGATTCGTTCAGGACTGTCTATTTACAAAATGACATAACCACACACAGTCACCTGTACAATATGTGAGAAAAAACACACATAGTCACAGTCTCCAGATTTCAAGACACTCAAGTAGACCCCATTCTCATTGCTTTTTTTTTTTTTTTACATTTTTTGCTTGCCCATTCACGCCCCCTGTGACAACAAGAGGAAGTACGTGCATTGCTTCTCAGCCACCATAGCAAATGAATTCCATGCTGTTGTCCCTCAGCAAAGTTCACCATTAATGCCCCTCAACCCCTGAAACAAGAGCAAAACATCTGACTACACTCTACACTGAAAGATGGGCGTGCAGGTGAATAGCAAGTGGATTTACAGACAACTTCCCTCCCTGAAGTCTGTGTTGAAGAAGAAATGTGTCTTGGAGTTTTTAATGCGTGTGTGCATGCATGTGGTCTATCTAGCACACACAATGTGAAAGCCCTCCCCCTTCACACACACACACACCCCTCCACTTTTGTACTAATGCGATGTCAGGCACCAGAAGAGCATGAGCTAAGTGCAGTCGGTGAGAGCACATCACAAAGTAGACAAACACACCCACACACACACACGGTTGGGGCCAGTGATGGCCTTAGGTCAGGAGTGGGGAGTATGTGCATGCTTCCCTGCTTTAAGGGTTTAAGACACATCAACAAAGCATCAAGTAGCAACACTTTAGCCCTCTTTAACTTGCATTAAAATTTTGTTTGTGGTGTTGTGGTTGTTATTGTTGTTGTTGTTGGCGATGGTCGAATGATATAACACCTCAGCACTCAGTATTCTCAAAACAAGTTTTATAGTACTCATAGTACGTTATCCCTTAAAGAGTGATCTTAATGTACACTAAACCTTCAAACTAAGCACACACACGCGCGTACACATACACAAACACACAAACTCTTCCCTGAGGACTAAGCACTGCTTCCCACAGAAGTCTCTTCACATTTTTACCAACTCTGCCAGTGTCAAATAGCAGTGGTCTGATGATAACTTCTGTTAAGTGTGCCATGAGTCGACTGAAATCTCGTTTTACTATTAGGCTCAAATGTGTGTCCATGTCAGAGATCTCACTCAATGCCCTTACGATCATGACTGAAAACACTCATCGTATAGCTGTGGTCACAATTCAGTGACGAAAGCAAGACCCGCAGATCTGTACAATCATTTACACAATGTGAGAGTAGGAGTTAGTAGGGTGTGTGTGTGTGCGTGCGTATGTGTGTGTGTGTGTGGCTGAACTGTTGTTATTTGGCATATGCTGACACCTGGTAGAAATTAAACCTGTGGTACAAAGAAATCCTTTTTTATCACAAAATACGGAATAGACTGACAAGATTAAGAGTAAAATAAAATATGACAATCAGGCGACTGGGACAATTGTAAAGTGTACAGAGTAGTCCATCACAGAGCTGACCATCAAATCACTTAAAAATCTGGCACACACACACACTTAAAGTTTTCCATTCAAATATATCTGTTCGTACTCGGATGATTTGGCAATGAACATTCAGACATTTGTGTGTGTGTGTGACTTTATCAGAGATGAGTGTTCCTCTCTTTGTCTTCCTCCACCATGTCTGAGTAAGATGTTGGAGCATGAGGAATGAGGCATGAGGATGAACTTTATTGGGGGAGGAGGAACTAAAGCTGAGGGAATTAAAGCCTCTAGAAGGACCTGTACCTGTTGTTCTAAGGGTTTTAGTCTTTGCCAGCAATTGCAGGAACAGAATGAAGCCAGGAATTATGGGAAGTGTAGTCCAAGGCCAGGAACAGGTTAAAGTGATCATCAAACACTCCTCCATTTTATCATTGTCTCTCAGAAAACACACACACAATTTTCCTGACACACTGTTTCTTTTCCCATGATGCATTTCAGTGACTTTGTAGACATGATATCAACTGCGATCGGCTGTCATGGGAGTAGTCTATGTGCCTTATTTTGGGATGAACAGTCACTCACTCTCCATTCCCTCTTTTCCACAAATTTCAGTTCAGTATCTTTCCCTCAACACCCCCCAACAATCATGTTGGTCCAACCCAGGTGCATGGGAGTGACAGCAGGGAGAGGGACAAATGGGATTGTACCACTGCAGGTGTTTGTGTGCTGTATAGAGGGGTGGGGGGTGGGGTGGGGGTTGCTATAGCTCGCTGTGGCGGACTGGAGGCTCTAGTTTGTGAGAGAGGGCGGTGAGGACCTTGTCGAACTTCTCGTAGCGCTCGGCCTGGGAGCCCTCAGAGCCACGGCTACCCCACAAGAGACGCATCTGGAATTCTGTGCAGAAGATCTCCAGCAGCTCTGTATGGTCCTGAAGCTCTGCAGGGCCAAATAGACGTAAATAGACGAAGAAAGACAGAAAGAAAGGAACACATGCATTATTTGCACAATTTTGCTTTGTGTTGATAAGACATCTGAAAAAAATAATTACATCAGTCATAGCTAAAACAAAACAATAAAATGCACACATACTGTACCTTTTAGTTTTGTCTCAGCATTGGTACGGTAGATCCCTCCGTGATGGGCGATGGTACGCGCAGCTTCCAGGTGACTCATTACTACGTCAACGCCTGCCTCCACACTCTCCCAGGGTTCTAGGCCCTCCCCCACAGCCACACCCCTCTCCAGCAGAGACAGCAGTGGGATCACAGGTGGGAAGGAAGTGTTGGAGAGGACACAGCTCTCTGCACACACACACATGCATAGACACACACACAGACACACACACACACACATACATTGGCGTTAGGTGCCAAGTAGTACAGATGACTGCAGTTTTTGCCAGAAGGTCCTCCTATACTAATAGATTTTAGAAGTACTTCTGTTAGTTTGAAGACAACATTGTTAGATAGAAATAAACATAAATTGTTGGCTAAAAAACATTCTTGTGTTTTGCTACTGATGAACCTATCAACAAAGCACACAGTTACAATTAGAATTGTAAAGCTAGTCTATGTGTGAAATAGGGCTTTGACACAAACAGCAGTTGACTTCAGGATGAATTTGGGGTTGGAGCTGGCCTAAATTCCACTTCTGCTTTGAACTTTCTATGGCTGTTTCAAAAACACCATCCTACATGCTGATCATGTACTGATCCTTAAAAAAGGACCTACTTTTCAGTAAAGATCAGTCTATGAGCAGGACGTAGGATGGCATTTTGGAAACAGTACCTGAAATCCCCCCCCCCCTTGGCTCTCTGGCGCCCTCTGGTGGTGGCTCACCTTTGCCGTCATTCATGGCCTTGAGGAAGGGCTTGAGGTTCTTCTCGTACAAGATGGCTCCCTCTGTGTGCCTCTGCCTCAGGGTCATCCACGTCTGCTCCAGACGAGAGATCTGACGTGGAGACAGGAGAAATGGGAAGGGGTGGCGAGAGAGAGAAAAATAGAGAGGATTGAGGAAGAAGGGAAAGAAAAAAGAGAGAAGGGGACAAAAGAGGAAAGATAGAGAGAGAATGATAAAAAGAGAAAAGGAGAGAAAGAGGGAGAAAGAATAAGATAAGTCACTCTTTAATCTTTCATGTTACAATATCGCACAGATCTTTTATGGAAGACCTTTTTAATAGGGATGGAAGCTTAATCATTCACCAAATATTTTGATGCGGAGCTGTAAGCCTACTTTAGACACATCACTCACAGTGGGCCTTTGAACTCAGTTCCATATCTTTTGATTAAGCAAACTTCATTCATACTCATATTGGATGAAGTTTGGCTATTGGACACACACACATACACACACACTGTTCTGAAACTGAACACACATTCTGCTACACACACACAAATACACATATACACATATATGTGTGGTTGTATATACAGTATACACACACATAAAATCTCAACACACACACACACACACTTACAGACACACACACACTCATACAAATTCAAGCAAAAAAACATACACACGCACCTGTGGCAGCTCTAGGGCCCTCATGACGGCAGCAAAGCCGAACATGTTGCCCATGGTGCTCTTGAGCTCGGCAGCCAGTTGGATGGTCTTGTGCAGGAGGGCGGCCCTCTCCTCTGTGCTCCCTGTGCAGCCCAGGATATCCACCGCCACCATGATTGACATGGTGTAGAACCTATGGAGGAGGAGGAGGAGGAGGAAGAAAGTAGAGGGAGAGGGGGACAAGAGGAGGGGAAGAAAGAAGGGAGGAGGAAAGAGAAGAGGAAAGAAGCAAGAAGAGGAAGACAGGAGGTGAGTGAGGAAGAGAGAAGGACAGGAAAGGTGGAGGATGGAGGAGGAGTGGAGCAGAGGTGGGTGAGAAGGATTTTCAATTTGTGCACAATATAAGCCTCTCATTCTTTTTATCACTACAGTCTAGCACTCTATATCTGTCCCATGGCATTTACAGACCAGCTGCTATGGATATGCTCCGCTTGTTGGGCTGAGATGTACACACAGTCTCTTATGTAAGCACCGAGATACCACACACGCACACACATCTCATACCAGAACGTAATGAAATACGGTGCCCTGGTAAGCCTTTGCTAAAATAGCTCCATCCCTGAAATAAGGAACAGATGGCAGTGTTTCTTAAGTGTGTGTGTGTGTTTGTGTGAGTGTGAGATGGAGGTACTGCAGTATGAGCAGGTATCTGACACATACACACACACACAAACACAGCATCTCCAGTGAGGGTATACTAATGAGAAGACATGTCAGGTATCTCAGCAAACTCCTCCGTACTGCAGAGAGTCATGAGCGTTGTCTTGAGTCTTAGTGTATGTGTGAGTGTGTGTGTTTGTGTGTGTTGTGTAAGACAGAATGTACTGTATCTACACAGGTCTCTCGAGAGCGGATTATGTAGAAGAATATTATGTCTGACTAGGTATTGTATAAGTGCATTCACATCTATATCCATACTGTGTGTTTGTGTGTGTGTGTGTGCATGTGTGTGCATGTGTGTATGTAGGTATGTGCTGGTATGCATATGTGCGTGCATGTCTCAGCTGGTGTCCAATGTGTGTGTGTGTGTGTGTGTGTGTGTGCTGTGCATTCTCCCTCACCTCTAGTATATCCAGTCTCAGCTGGTGTTCATGCAAAATTGTGTCTATGTGTCTGTGTGCCTGTGTGTCTGTGTGTGTGTGTGTGTGTGCCTGTGTGTGTGCACACATAAGTGTGTTAACTGCCCATTCTGCCTCACCTCTCCAGTAGGTCCAGTCTCAGCTGGTGTCCATGTGGAAGAGTCAGCAGCTCCAGCCCCGACCCCACTCCCATCATCCTCTGCATCTCCTTGGTAACGCCCAGTATCCTAGCAACCTGCCGACCAGAGAGCCAGAGTCGTATTTACTCCACTTGTTCTCACACAATTACTCACGGACGCTGCCGCCACCGCGATGGCCATTTCTCAGACCCCCGTCACACACACACACACAAACACACACACACACACAGAGACATACACACACCATCATCATTGTCTAATAAATACAGTGGAGTCAGTGGAGGACAGCCAGAATTAACACTCCCACCACAAACACATTGAGGAATACACACTGACAAACCACACACACACACACACAGTCTATCTCCCTGTCTTTCACACACAGCCACATCCAGACACACACGTACATACATGCAGACACTCAGACACAAAAGTAGACACAAGACATAAATACATCTAAATGCATCTTAACTTACTTACATGGAAAAAAACTACACACACACACAAAAACATCTAGCATTTAATTAAATCACATACACCAGCCTGTAAGAAACACACACACACACTACTCAGTGATTATCAATCAGAAGCATTAGTGTTTCAGTGTCAGCTTCCATGGTCTTGCCTTCTGTAGAGCTCAGTTTCAAACTAATGAGGGGTTAAGATGCAAAGTCACTAATAAACGGCTTCTGATTATCACCTCTAATTAACTGAGTCGGGCTTCATTGAGAAGTCATGAGGAATGATGTGTCAATACGTTCGGCCATTTTCAGTTGGCCTTTTAGAGTGCCATCTAATTTGTTTTTGGAGGAAGTGACTGAGCATGAAATTAGCAGTGTGATGTCATTAAAAGCCAATTTAAGTCAACCAATGTAATTTGATATTTTTTTTTATGAAGAGTGTGACAGTTCAACTCACTATGTCAACTCTGAGGTGTGGTGTTTCATAGTACAGAAGTTTTTGTGTGTGTGTGTATGTGTGTCTCCTCTCTCACCGTGCAGTCGGCCTTAGTGATGTGCAGGGCCGTAGTGCGTGCGTCCGTCTCAGCCAGCAGCTCCTTGACCCTCTTGAGCACAGCCATCTCCAGTGGCTTGTTCTCGGCCGGCAGCAGCGCTGACTGGTAGTGGCTGGGGCGCAGCGACGAGCTCGTCTCCACCTGGGGCAATGAAAAGAACGCCTCCCTCTCCCTCTCTACCCCATCCATCGCCTCTCCTCCGCCCCCGACCTCCACCGCCCCCGGGCCACCCCGGCCCTCCTCCACCCGGAGCCTCTCCACGTAGCTCTTGCAGGGGGTGGCCGGCGGGTGCGGCCGGAGCTCGCAGTAGCTGCCGGCCGGGTCGGGGCCCTGATGGTGGTGGTGAGGGGCCTGGGCCTGGGCCCCAGCGGCAGGCAGGTGGACGTTGTTGTTGGAGGCGGAAGGGCTGAGATGGGGGTCGCTGGAGCGCCGGGGGACGGCGGGGGACGGGGGAATGACGGCCAGGATGCGCCCACCAGAGCCGTGCCTGTGCCGGGACACTGGGGAGAGAGGAAATGAAAAGAGGGAGAGAAAGATATGGACAGAAAGAAACAGAGAGAGAGAGATAGGAGGAGACAGGGAGAGGGAGAGAGAAACAGAGAGAGGAAGAAAAAGGGACATAGAGAGGAAGAGAAAGTTCAAGGGAAAGAAAAAGACAAAGGTAAAAAGAGAGAGAGGAGAGACAGAGGGTCAAAGAAGAAGTGGGAGAGAAAGAAACAGAAAAACAGTGACAGAGAGAGAGTGAAAGAGAGCAGAAGAAAATGAGAGATAGAGGCAGGTGGAGTGACAAATGGAAGAGAGAGAGACTTGGTTATGAACTTCCAGTCCTTATCGAGTCAAGGATCTGTTTTACTGTGTAGATATTGTAGTCAATGTTGTCTTTCCAACTCTTTTATTGCAAACTGCAAAGCAGTAAAGCAGTGTTTCCCTGGTGGGATAATAGAGTGTAGTCATATCTAACAGTGTACAGAGTGTGAGAAATAGAGGCCTGTTCACCTATACCTGGGAAGAGAAGCATACATAAAAACAAACATCAATTGCACTCATCAACAAGTGCACTCATGTATGAGCCTAAAGGCAAACAAGGCAAGTAGATAAAGTCTGTGCGCTCTAAAGAGTGTTCCAAACAAAAACTCACTCAGTCACACACACACACACACACACACACACACACACCAGTAGCAATGTGCGTCATTAATCAGGCACAGTTTGGAGGAGTGAGAAACAGCAAAGTATGTGAGCATTTGTCTGGAGCAGTGTGTGTGTTTATGTGTGAGTGTTTTCTACTTTGTGTGTTTGAGTGTGTGTTTTTTTAATTTATGTGTTTTCATATGCATTTGTAATGCATTATCCCTATGAGCATTTAAGTGAATGAGCTTACTTTATGCTTCTGTGTGTGTGTGTGTGTGTGTGTGTGTGTGTGTGTGTGCGCGTTCATGCACGCATTCTGCAGTCACTCTGCCTTAATGCTTTCAAACAACATTGTTGTCATAATACAGAACAGAAATGGAGAACAACTTCATTGGAACACAGCAGGACTGAGGATCAAAGGAATGGACCAAACTCTGCAAGATGTCTGGTTGGTCCCATTAAGTGTGTGTGTGTGTGTGTGTGCGTGTGTGCGTGTTTGCGTGTGTTTGTGTGTGTGTGTGTGTGTGTGTGTGTGTGTGTGTGTGTGTGTGTGTGTGTGTGTGTGTGTGTGTGTGTGTGTGTGTGTGTGTGTGTGTGTGTGTGTGTGTGTGTGTGTGTGTGTCTGTGGCATGTATCTGCATGACTGGTTGTGTGTAGTCGCCTTGGTTACGGGCCTCACCAGCGCTGTATGCAGGCGACAAAGGCGCCTCTCCGACCGGGGAAAGAGGGCAACGGAACTCCTGGATCTGATCCATGCTCAGGGCACAGTTCCTCATTGACTCCTTATGATGGTGGATGGTGGAAGGGCTGTAGGATGCACACACACACACATACACACACACACACACACACACACACGAAGGAAAATCTTTAGAGGAGAATTTGAGAAGCTTTTGCAACTTGATGTCTAATAAATAGCAGTTTCATCCAGTGAGACCAGCTGATGATTGTTTCAGTATTCAGCACAGAGTATCCCTTCTAAACTACATGTGTGTACCAAATTCCCTCACACACACACACACACACACACACATCATAGAAAACTTACAACATATTTTGCTCTAGCACTGCTTGGATTTAAAAGATAGATCAAATATATATCTTTTCCTAAACTTTTTTTTTTTTTACTTCTAAACTAAAACTTTAGGAAATTTGGAGATTTAAGATGTTGAGTTTTCCGTGGAGATCTTTCACACTCTGGACTGACCAGGTAAGAGATACTGCACTGTGCTGAAGCTGAATGTCTACACGTGAATCGACACACTACTGGAACAATCAGGGAATCAGTGAGAGAATAATGAATCGCTCTCAGAATCAAAGAATCGACTCAGCAAGACTCTTTGAATCAGAAAGGAGAAGGGAAAGATCTGTGAGAGTTGATTCTCTCGTGAGGCTTGTAAGCTACAGTGAACAACCAAAGGATGCACATCTATTTACACAGACAACAGAGGAACGATAGGGACTCTGACTCTTCTGAACCAGACAAAAGTCAGATAAGAGTGATAGACAACAGGTGAGAAACTAGATCTGCTAGTGAAGTGAAACAATGTAAACTGAGGGCGTGAATTGTGAATCATAAGTGAATCAGGGAGTCAGGACTTGGGGGGAATCACTGTGAATTGTGAGGGGACCACATTCCCACACTCAGCACCTGCTGTTCTGCAACACTCTCTCTAACTCCGCCTCCTGGGGCGGGCCCTCTGGGGGTTCTGCCGGCTCCTCGTTGCTATGACAACACAAGAGTAGGACTATAATGTATACACACCTGTAATGGGATTTGACTTGGGCTCACAGCAACAAATGAACACACACACACACACACACACATACACACACACCTGCAAACATGAAATACACAACTTGTTTGCACTAACTTGTTTTCACAAACAAAAAAAACTGTACATACATACAGTAAACACACACATGACATTCACTTCTTCTACTTATGCCAATATATCGCCATTACACCATTCTACTAAGGGACCAACAATGTCCAGCTCACACCTTTCTGGAAAAGGCTTTCTTTGCCCCAAATGCTTACCTGTGTGGGATGACCTTCTCTGTGGTCAGGCCGTCCGTCATGGTCACACTCCGCCGCTTGATGTAGGCCCCTCTCTGACTAGACGGCGACTGGGTGGCTCCGGGCCTGCCATTGGCCAGCGCAAAAGTGGCCTCCAGGTACCTCAGCGGCAGGGTGCGGTTGATTGGACAGTAGATCTGGGCTCCACTCTGGGGGGAGACGGTCCGGCGGTTGCCCACGTAGAACCGCACAAGCGTGGGCACAGAGTCGAAGGTGTCCCCCTCGAGGCCCTCCAGCACAAACTGGATGTGCGTTTCGCTGCTCTTGACCAGCACCTTGGTGATGCACGCATGCTGCACCTCGTGGTTCCAGCGGCTGGTCAGCACATAGTCGCCTGTGTTGGCCAGCGAGTCACGCACCAAGAAGTCCCCGTTACGCAGGACCAATGTCTCCGACACCTGAAGGGAGAGCAGAGAGGAGTGGAGAGATAGAGGGAAGAGTAGAGATGAGGGGAAGAGTGGAGGTGGGGATAGGGGGAGAAGAGAGGATATAAGAGTGGAGAGAGGAGGAGAAAGAAAATAAGGGGAGAGAAGAGATTGAAGAGAGAGATGGCAAAGGGAGTGGAGTGAAGGATAAGGAGCAGGATGGGAAAGGAGAAAAGGAAAAAATCAGAGACAGAAAGAGAGAAGAGGAGGAGAAAAGAAATGCACGAGAGGAACATTGAGGGGAGGACCCAAGAATAGAGAGAGAACATAGAGGAGAAGTGGAGAGAAGAGGAGAGAAGAAGAGAGTGGAGAGAAGTGGAAAGAAGAAGAGAGAAGAAAAGACTGTTGAAGCAGTGTATTGAGCAATATAGACAAGCCACTAAAATCTCCTGGGGACAGATGGAACTTTTAGCTCTGTCTGGAGGCCATTACTTGTAGTCTACAAGCATGTCAAAGACTATTCCTACAAAGGCCATAACTACAGGCCCTGCCTTCACTGTAACACATAGCACTTTCCACATGGTCTCTCAACCATGCTTCAGCATTCCACTTAAAACTGCATTTGGATGTAGTAGATATAGCCAGGCCATAAACATGGCCTACTCTACTCTTCACTATGGTTGTGCCCACTTAGTTAAATGAGTATACAGTATTTCGACTTATGTAAAACTAGAGCAGCTCAATAGTTGACACAAACATCCCTCCCAAAAGACACACTCACACAAACATACACCTTATTAACACACACACACACACACACACACACACACAAACAAACCCCTCAGGGTTTGCATTCCACCCCGACATATTGGTATTAGACAGAAAGTAATGAATATGTATACACATGAATATGCAAATATGTTAAACTAAAAAGGAGGCCAATTAAATTGCTTTCCCCAGTGGGGGAGGAGATGAACCCCATTCCATAATATCAAGGTCAAGAGTGTGTGTGTGTATGTGTACATATGCTCTTACCGCATGTGTCGTGGCAAAAATAAATCTGATAATAATATTCGTGCAGAGAACACACCCACACAGAATACTTAACTTGAAAACACCCCCAGACACAACTATACAGATTCTCAGGGGAAAAACTGTCAAGTACAAACAGTTTAGCTTAGCTTAGTTTAGTTTAGCTAAAAACTTTTCACAAGTACCTTTCTGCCCAGCAGGAGGCAGCATAAGCAGAGGACTCAGCAAAATCAGTCCACTCACTTTTGGAGGATTTTTTATTATCATTTCAGTGTGTGTGTGTGTGTGTGCGCGCGCGTTTGTGTGAGTGTGTGTGCTTCTTAGCCCCAGCAGGGGGCAGCCTAAGCTCAGGGGTCAGGAGGATCAGTCGGATTGCTGGCAGCGGCTTTCCGTGGGTGGGCGCGTCACCATGGTGACGTGGGCGCCGGTTTGCCTGAAGGGGGCCGGTGGATTCCCTGTGTTTACTCCTAAGTGTGAATGCATTATGCAAATGCCTCGACCGGAACGCCAAGCAGCCAGATGGGAGACCTCAGCCAGCAGCAGACACAGTGCTCTGAGAAGTGTGTGTGTGTATGTGTGTGTGTGTGTGTGTGTGTGTGTGTGTGTGTGCATGCACGCGTGAGACAGTGTGTGTGTGAGTGTGTGGGAGCAGAGTCAGATGCATTACATCATCTAAGCCTACGCCACACACACCATACTGCAGCTATATAACCCTTTTTGTTAATATGTGAAGAATAAGTGCCAGTTTGTGGGGGTGTGTTTTGGGGGTTTGTGTGTGTTTGTGTGGTCTTTGTGCTCTTTGAAAACCTCAAACACAGCAAAGATCTCAACTCAACAGGGAACAATTAGTACTGTTCACCATTGTCAGTCCCTCTAGTTGTTACTACACTGAACAGAGTCTGATTGTTGTTTTTGACCGTTTCATAATTTATGAGTGTTTCTCATCTGGGACCAATCCAGGCATATATTATGTACATATTTATGTCTTTAATTATTCCAGGGACAGGCATCATGTGAGGGAGCATATGTATGTGCGCCTGCCAGTGTCTGTGCATTGTGTGTGTGTGTGTTTGTCTCATGGGGATTGTTTTTGATATATCCTGTCATTATGGTTATGTGTGTATGCATATGTGTGTGTGTGTTGCAGGGGTGTGAAGGAAGTAAATGACTGTCATTAGTGTGATTTTGCATTGAGCTCTTTTATATGCATATATGTATGGAAATGTGTGTGTGTTTGGGGGGGCAGGGGGGTACATGTGTGTGTGTGGGCGGGGGGGTATGTGTGTGTTTGTATGCATAAAAGATTAAATCCGTGTGCATGTGTGTATAATAGGTGTGGGATGTGTCCATGGTACCAACCATTACTCCTAACGTGTGTGTGTGTGTGTGTGTGTGTGTGTGTGTATATGTGTGTGTGCATGTGTACCTCGCGTGGGATGTGTCCATGGTACCAGCCATGGCTCCTCATGTCACTGCTGCTCAGCTTGAGCTCTTCCTCCAGTTCTTTGCGCAGCTTCTCTGGTGGTGACTCCAGCAGGTATTTCTCCTTGGAGAACTGCAGCAGAGAGAGAGAGAGAGAGAGAGAGATTAACTTAACTGCACACAGACACACAGATAGATGGGCAGAGGGAGACACACTTGAACATTTGTTTACTGAAGTGCAGACTGATTTTCATTTTTTTGGGGCTGTTTGCCTTTATTGTGATAGGACAGCACAGGTAAACAGGAAGTGAGTGGCCCACTTGTGGTACTGGCTCAGCAGCCAGCTGTGCCACACAGACCCCCCAACCCAGTTTAACAGTGACTAGGAAAAGAGCTAAATATAAAATAATGAAAGAAAGATGAATTGAAAAAAAGAGCATCTGTCAAGAGAGGAGAGGGAAGAGGAGAGAATGTGGAAGAGAGTGAGAAGGATACACAAATAGTTGTGCAGAAAGAGTAAGAGAGAGAGAGAAAGAGAGAGAGAGAGAGATGTCAGATAATCAGTCATGCATGGGAAAGTCCTGAATTTTGAAACACACTGAATTGCTGATGAGACTGAGTGGGTAGATTTCATCACACATCATTCTACCACAAGCGCTTCGACCTCTCTCAAGCCCTACTCACACAACACAAACACACACACACACACACACACACACACACACACATACACATTTTCAACTTCCCCTTGTCTGCATTGAGGTGCACAAACTCCAACCACTGCTACCGTTCTCATCCCGCTCCAGCCGAGCGCTTCGGCCCCCTCATTGGACGCCACATACAAGAAAAGGCCATTGAGTTTGTCACTTCCCATTGGAGCAGCCTGACGGTGCTTCCGATGGAACGCACAATGGCACAGTGACACAGTTCAAGACCAAGGCTGCGACCTCAGCAACTAACCCAGAACACACAGTGCCCATACAAACAGAGAGGCCATTGTACGACAAGTCAATAAAACACACAATACAGTCCAAGCACGCACACACAGAGACACACTCTCTTTCACACACACACACACTCACACATACACACACAGACACACATACAAACACGAAGACACACACTAAACAAACAAAAGCTTTTGAGCCTAATGGATGATGCCTGGGTCATAATGTATGGACTGGAGTTGCTGGGAAGGATGGAATGATGAGTGTGGAGATGGGGTGATAGAGACAGGAGAGAGAAGGGGAGAGGGAGAGAGAGAGAGAGAGGAGAGAGGTGGGAGAGAGGGGGTTGACAGTGAGGGAAGAGGGATGGATGAGAGAAAGAGTGACCATGAGAAACAAAAGGACAAGGAGAAAGCATGTGGTATAGGACCGAGTAAATAAAAGTTTAAAAAAATTTGAGGAAAACAAAACGCATGATTGAAGTCAGAGGGAGAAGAGATAAGAACCATATCAGAATCAGAATCACTTTATCCGTCAAATGTACACAGTACACAGAAATTTGACTTGGTCATGTAGCACAGAATGTAAACAGAAAACAGAAGAACATGGCTAGACTGAGAGATAAGATAAGAGATGAGATGGAAACATGGAAAGACAGAAAGAAAGAGAAAACACAGAGAGAGATAGGGCCGCATACAGGAGGTGGCAAATCGATGCCGTCGCTCAGGGTGACGCGCAGCTGGTCTCGTCCCACTCCTCCACAGGGAAATTGATTAAGTTTGAGCCTCATCCTCACTGTTTCCTTACCTCTCTCTCTCTTTCTCTCTCTACCGTTCTCTTTGTGTCTCTCTTTTTTTCTCTCTCTCTCACACACACACACACACACACATTCTGCATACCTCTACCTCTTTCCCTCCAGCTCTCCCCTATCTCTCACTTTCTCTCTTTCTGTCTCCCTCCAGAAAGCCCCTCTTCTGTCTCTCCTGCTGTCTTCCTCCTTTCCTTGGAGGAGACTATGTGTGTGTGTGTGTGTGTGTCTTGGCGTGCGTGAAGGGTGGCGAAATTGCTGCAGTTTCCACTCAGATTTGATTTGACAGAGGCCATGCGAAGCGTGGCCAGCCTCAGAGGACTACCAGGGTCAAGAGAAGTGTGGTGTTATTGGTTTTCCACACAGAAACAGAGGGAGGGAGAGTGAGAGAGAGAGGGGGTGGTATTTGAAGGCAAGGCGATAAATGCGGGTGAGAGGCCAAGAGAGGAAGAAAAAGAGCGAGAGAAGGAGAGACAGAGGGGGCGGAGGAGTGGAGAGAGGGGTGTGAGTCTGACTGTCTGGCCTCCTTGGGAACTACACAGGCGCGATCCTCCCCCCTATAATCTCATGTGTACCCCTGTAATTGGGTTTCACAGCTTACAGCCTGAGAGTGTGTGTTAGCCTGGGACTCTGTGTGTGTGTGTGTGTGTGTGTGTCTAAGAGAGAGAGAGAGAGAGAGAGAGGAAGAGTGTGTGTGTGTGTGTGTTCTCATATCGCTGGTGGTGAGCTGAAACTTAGATTAGAGCAGAAGGCTGCTGCTCTGAGACTGATGGAGATACCAGCCAGAAATGACAAGCTGGCAACCTCCTCCCCACACAGAGGGTGTGTGTGTGGGTGTGTGTGTGTGCGTGTGTGGAGGGGAGATAGGTTGAGGTGTAAGGGGTGAAACCCAGAGTCTTTAATACTGCCTCTCTTTCACACACACAAGCTCTTACAGGTTTTTCATATTCGTACCATACATAAATAAAGATGTTAACACTTTTTTGGTGTGACATATTCGCACACTCACATACACACACACACACACACACACACACACACACACAAATACACACATCTATCTATCTATCTATCTATCTATCTATCTATCTATCTATCTATCTACTCCTAGTCTCTCTCTCTCACTCTCTGTGTGTGTGTGCTGTGTCCTTCCACCCATTAACCTGCTTGATGTTTCCAGACTAAAGCCCAGTCACTCTAGCATGTGCTGATTGTAATTGCCACTTTCAAGTCAAGCATCCTGGCCAAACACTTCTCTCACATAAAGAGAGAGAGGAAGAGA